>VWYH01002733.1:377792-411071 GCA_013399365.1 Pampusana beccarii
AAGGTCTAAATGTTGACACCTCCTCCTCTATTAATTCACAAGTTCCTCCCTCATTTAGTTTGCAAAGGAAGAACAAAAGAAGCGAGGCAACCAGATGGGAAATGCCGTAAAGGGCAGTGAGGAGCCCTGTGGCATTTCCCATGGAACAGACAGACGTCAAACACCTGGTGCCTGGTTCCGAAGCTGAGCAGATGTCAGCACAGCCAGCAGCTGCACGCTGGGGAGAGGACGCTCGTCAGCAGCACTTCACTGCTTTCCTCAGCGTGTTTTCCCCTGTGTAGCTCTATATCCCGTGGTGGGGTCACCCCAGGGAACACAAGAGTTACAGCTAAAAGCTCCTTTTTTAAAAAAAACCAGTCACATTAATGTCCTGCAGGGCAGACGAGGTGAGGGGAAGGCGGGCGGGCTCTGGCGAAGGCGCCGCTGAGGCAGCCGGGGCTGCGCCTACAGATGGCTCCAGAAACCACCCGGCTGAGCCCCTGGGGTTCGGCACCGCCAGCCGACACCGGGGGGTGGAAACACCAGTTTGTGAGAGGAAAACCAGGCACCTCCAGGACAACACCGGGGCACCTGTGAGAGAAACCCGGGACAACACCAGGGCACCTGTGAGAGAAACCCGGGACAACACCGGGGCACCTGTGAGAGAAACCCAGCACCGCCAGGAGGACACCCAGGCCTGTTGGGAGGGAAATGCCGACAGCCCCACACGACATCTGTGAGGAAGGAGCCTCGGAATCTGCTTTAAGCCATCTTTTCTAGTGGTACGTTCACAACCCTTCGGAGGCCGCCTGCTCCCCTGAGCTGGGTTCGTATCATGGCACCTCCGGCTGTCCCTGCCGCCCTTTGCGCTTCAAGCAGCCGTGCTGGGGCGGTCGCTGTAACCGCTGCGGGTGGAGCAGGTGTTCAGCCGAGAGAAAAGAAAACAAACAGCGAAGTTTTAATTTAGGAAAGGTTGCTAGAGGAGGGCACCCCGGGGGAAGAATATATGGGAAGACTTTAGATTGATGAATAAGGAAAAGTTTCCACAGAAACCCTGATCAGCAGCCAGCAGTGGCGGCTGGAGCTGAGGTGACCTTTCTGAGGAGAAGGCGGCAGATGCTTCGTGAGGAGAGGAGAGGAGAGGAGAGGAGAGGAGAGGAGAGGAGAGGAGAGGAGAGGAGAGGAGAGGAGAGCTTGTTGACAAGGGCTGAAACTTTTATTTTGGCTGGAAATAGAGCGGGTGAAGGGCACAGAGCCCCTTTGCACCCCCAAGGGCCCGGCTGCCCGGGGCGGGAAGGAGCTGGCGCGTCCGCGCGCTCCCACCCTCACAGCCGCAGGATTGACAGATCTATATTGCTGTTGCTGTATTCAGATTTAAGCCCTGCTTAATACCTGTGTCCGTTATGCTGGCGCGGCCAACAGGTCTCCGAGAGGAGATGAAATTCAGGAGGATGACAGAAAACGTGACAGGGAAACCGGCGTTGCTGAGCACCCTTTATCATAACGGCCTTTCCTCCTGCGCTGTGGAGATAACACACAAGCTTGCTGCTCAGAGAGGAGACCACTCACCATGTCTGTGGTATCACACAGGTAACTGTGCCTTGACCACAGGCAAAAGACTTTTTTCAAGTACCAATATCCTCGATGCAAAACACGTGTCAAAGAAAATTACAGGGAAAATGTTGCAATTGGTAGCACTTCCAGTTTCTCAACTGTCTATAGTACTGTCCAGCTGCAAATCGGAGGGGAAAAAAATCCCCAAAACAACAAACCAAATACTATGCTTTTTTTCTCGTTTGACTAGCCAGTTTCCAAAGTTCATCCTTTAATGCTGACTCCCGGACACCGCAGATGTCCAGGATGGTAAGAGAATTTGCAGATTCAACTTTTGTTCATGAACTTCCGATTTGCTTTTCACAAGTAAAACTGGTAATCGATTGGAACAAAATCCAGGGGCATCTGATATAAAAGGATATGGTGTGTCACAGTCATCTGACATTCCAGACTGATCTGCAGAAACCTAAGATGTGCATGAAATTAAAAACCGAGCAAATATATACATTTCAATCATGTTTTGCCAATTCCTCATCCCACGAGCCTGTTAGAACTGGGAAAGTACAATGCTATGTGCTGGCTCTCCATATTGTCTTACATGTACCATGCACAGATTTAACACCTACAATAAATACATCAGGTTCAGGTTCTTGTCAGTGTTTATCTACCTGTGGACGTGAAGTTGGTTTGAGAAAAATCAGCCACTCATAAAAATCCAAAATGTGTATGCGAGGCATGGTGACTGGCTCAGGCTGTCTACAAAGCTGCAGGCTTTTTGGCTTGTCTAATCACACCTGTTTGTCTACATTATGCGACATTTCAAAAGCTTTATGTTATTTGGGAATTGTCAGAAGAGATGCTAATTCTCAGAATTTGCCCCTTGCAAAGCTGCACTGTCTGGATGAACCTTGACTGCCTGTTAACAGCAGTATTCATAGACTATTTTTTTTTGTTGTTGTTTCCTTGACAACCACTCCAGGTTCCCCCAGAGCTCTTGCTTTTGTGTTCCCTGATTAAGATGTACGTGCTGCTTTTGGCTGATCTTATTTACGGGAGTAGTATTAATTTTCATAGGTGCGATATTGATTAACTTCTTATTTTCTCAAGCAATATTAATTCCAGTATTTAATAAAGGATGATAGGATTACATAAATTTTAACTTCGCTAAATCATAGCTTAATCTTCCTAACGTGGAAGTTATTATTAGTTTTTTTCCTCGAGGCAATTTTTGGTTTACACAACAGACTGATTGAGCTCTACACTTCAGTTTTTCTCCATTTTAATGCAGACCAGCCATAATTATAATATGCACCTCTTGTCCTGAGCACTCCTAGAGCTCTCTTTTGAGTTTTCTGAGTTTGTAACTCAAGTTGTAACTCAAATATAAATGGATGTGGCTCCACTCTGGCTACTACTGCTGCTTCCAGTCCCTTGCAGAAGTTTTCTTGACACTACAAAGGCCATCAGATCTACCATCTTGTCTTGCCTTAGTCTTGGTATTGCTGTGGTCTTTAGGTAGATGATTAAATTTCAGCTGTAGCCAAATTTCACTCGGTGTAAAATCAAATTGGGGGTAGAACTGCAGTACCAGGTGGGTCTGTGAACCCGGCTCCTCAGCTCCTCTCTTACTGCAAACAGATATGTTACTTCACTAGCCAGATAATCCCATACTGAAATGGCATAAAAATTTGGAAGAGGAACCATGCTTGGAAAAAACATTAAAGTGTTAACCTTAAAGTTCAGGTTGAGTTTCAGTGCCTTCCTCCATAGGGAAAAACCTTAAGGATGTGCTAAATGTACTGCAAATTCAGGACTCCAAGGGGAGTTAAAATCTGGCCAACAAGTGTAGTATCTCCATATGTTTGCCTACCAAACTTCCATTATTTTGTCTCTTTGAGCACTTACTATATTAAAATATTAATACACATATTATGTTGCTTCATTAAAAATGAATTATAAATCGAGTCTTTATTGACATGAAGCTAGAGTTCTTCATACGATTACAAAATCTTACACACTGGACAATATATATCTGATTTGTATTTCATTATACATTAAAAACTAAACACTTTAAGCCATCTTTTTTTCTAGTGTGTATCTATTTTATATTTTTACAACATGGACTTTTAATTTGGTGAGATGCTTGACTCTAACAATTTACACAACTGTTGAATGCATCTGCTTTACTTTCTGAAAACTTGTGTCAAAATTAAGCAGGCCATTTTGCTTGATATGAAAAGCAAAAAATACTGTTTAAAGGAGATGAAAATGCAAGAATCTCAAGCAGAAACCATTACACATGCTTTTCACCAACTTCATAAGAAATAAATAATAGAGCTCATTTTTATAAATCTCTGTCAACAACTAGCACTGTGTTAATTCTATTTATGAGGTGACCTGGGGAATACAAAAAATGGATCAAATGTGAGTGGAACTTCCTGATTTTATTTTTAGATTTTTTTTCTTGGGAAAAGCATCCATTTCTCATGCTGAAAGGAAGTCCATTTTGCTTCATGCAGTTTGTGAATGCTTTCGAGTGTAACTCACTATCTGAATCATATCTGAATTCACCACCTGAATAAGTTTTTGGAGTGGTTTAATGTATCTTAAATTCGAAGAATAGTGGGAGACAATGAAGTCCCACAGTTTTACTGCTTGAATATAATTCTAGAGCATAAGCCCTTTTGTAAATATTGGACTAAATATGCAACAGGTTTGCTATTGGTATGCTGCTTTAATATTTTTTTACAATACCCTTTACTGATGCCTCATTTTCTCATGTGGCTCTTTTTGGGGGAGCATTATACACAATCAGTCAGCTTTATATGTTTCAGAATTGTTTCCGATACCTTTCTTTCACACTAAAAAGCCTCTGTAGTACATTTCACCATTTTACAAACACGAATCTCGTACTATGTTCTTTATGTACATATGTAAATTGCTTTCATTTATTCATGCCAGTGCCCTCTATGCTCAAATTGCGTGACAGCTGAATAAACAACTTTTCTCCCTAAATTACTTTTCTCATGCCATTCATGTCTGCTGTCATGCAGTGCTGGGTGTATGTAAGCACTCAAAGTGAGGCGTGCTTAACCTTGGAACTAAAGTTTTTAAAAATCCTTGGAAATACCTTGGAAATCCTTTCTTCCAGCCGACAACTGAAGGAGAAAGATGTTCGGACAGATTTTACCAGTGGAAGTTTCAGGCACAACTTTGTTACCAAAAAAAAAATAGTGAAATGTGTTTGCTTTTATTTCCATAATTATGCTAATCAACTATTATGAGATCTCTGATCTGCAAACAAGGGAACATCACGTGAGCAACAACTGTGGCTCCCCACAGACTCCCCACTTGCCATTTCTAACTAAATGTTCCTGGAATGCTCAAGCTTACTCTGAATTGTATTTCAATTTTCATTAGTTCAAAACTAGACTCTTCTCTCCATCCATGAAAATTTGCTGTTTCCTTGAGAATAAGAGAAGGAAAACTGGTATATAGGTTCATAGTGAGGTGGGGTTTAAATGACCATATTTTGTTAACTTCGGGCTATATGTTCTCTGCTCCATGATTTACCGATGCAATGTCTTTTCCCTCTTCCCTCCAAAATAAAGCATCCCCAACTGCCTACAGTTGTAGTCTATGGCAGTATTTCTCCTATTCAGTGTCCATGCACAAGCACATTTTTGTTTTCTTGCACTAGCACAACAAGATAGCACCACGCCAACATTTGCTAGATACCAGCCTTCCTTTTAAAGGTTACAATAACAACCTTTTCTGTTTCCTTCCAGAACAGGCATTCTTGAGACACCAAGTGTGCACTGCTGCTCAGCCAGCGAGCAGGCCAGACAAATTGCTTTCCACGCTGGGCAATGCAAGTCTGAAATACAGGAACATGTGAGGAAGGTAAGCACAAACCAGACACCAGAGAGAGAAAAGCATCAGACAGTATCCAGTTCCAAAATGAGCCATTGGTGTCTACGTTTGCCAGATGTAGAGAAACAAGGCTAAAACACAGAGGGAAACACGAAAATAAATTTTGACGGTGGGAAACGTTTTGACACCAACATAAGTGTAACAAATTGGATTTTTTTGTGTGTTTTTCTTTCTTCTTTTTTTTTTTTTCTTTAATTGAAAGTCCTTGTAAAGCTCTAAGGAAGATAACAAATAGCAGACAAAGAGAACTCAGCCAGAGTCCCAGCAGCCAAAAAGTCACATTGGGCTATGACTTAGACCAGGGGTGTCAAACTCATTTTTGCCGGGGCCACATCAGCCTCGCGATTGCCTTCAAAGGGCCGAATGAAATTTTAGGACCATAAAAATGTAACTAATCCTACATTTATACAGCCTTAAAATTACAGTCGGGCCTTTGAAGGCAAACGTGAGGCTGATGTGGCCCCCGGTGAAAATGAGTTGGACACTCTTGCCTCGGGCAAAGCTACTTGGGCATTTTTTTCCTGTGCGGAGGAGCTGTAGACTCAGCCCATGGATGGCACTTCCTGTGTGCTTGTCGTCAGAATGTGGCACAACTGGGGAAATCAGGTACTGGGAACCCTCCTCAATGTCTCTCAGTGTGTGGTACAGTTAATCCATGGTGGCATTGACCTTAAAATACTGTGTACTCAGCTAACCCACCTTTAACGGGAAAATACGAACACTACTTATCCCTTGTTTATAGCTAATTGAACTTGAGCTGTTCAAAGGATTGCCATTTGTTCCAAGGTCAAACTCAATGCCATTTACTAAAATTTAGCAGAAGATGTACAGCCACAAAGAAGCAATTTTTTTCTCTGCTCTCTAGTGCACTGGCAAACTGCATCCTCCAGTGCAATGCAAAGAACTCCAGAAATGCTAAATGGCATTGTTATCAACATAAATCAAAAGGTGCGATTGTGAATGAGAAGCCAAAATTTCTGAGTAGACAATGTTATTATCAGCTAAGATCTTAATGGTCATATTAAACCATGTTGGAAGAGATGCTTTTCTACAGTGTGAAATCTTTTGGTCAAGGTATGAAAAACTTCTTTAAAAAGAAAGTCTTGCCTCCCACTATCTATTTTCATCATAGTATTTAGAGGAAACTATAAAACACTTCTATAAATGCAAAAATATTTTAGCAAAGGCAGGTAAGGCCTGTGAGAGATATTATACTCAAAAACATATAGCCTTAAGGAACTTCTAACTCACTTCTTCAGGATGGAGAAGAATGGAGGAGTCTATAGAATTCGTGCCTTCCATTTCTACATGAGGGAACTGATGGCAGATTTGATTCTGAAGGAAAATGTTCTAGTTATCCTTAGCACTGGAAGCAAAAGAGCTGTGACAAGACGTCCCTGAGCTGTTCTGCTCTAGGGATCACACTGAGAGCTCTGCCTGGTGTTGCACTGGGCCATGCAGGGACACTTGATTATATCATTGACTCCTCTTGTAACCTGGGACAATTCATACCTGAACTCCTCAAATAGAAAAAGACTCACATTTCTTTTCTTTCATCTAGAACATGGAATTTATAAACTCTGTTCTTAGATGTATGATTTTGCATTAGTGGTAAGGATGGATCTTTGTGTATGTGTGTATGTACACACATGCAGTCACACCAGTTGTTTCAGTTTTCCGGTTTCAGCATTGTTCCAGATATTCAGTTCTTTGATGCGGATACAGAAGACATGTCTATATGTGAGGGCACCTTCTTCTTGTCAGTTGAATATTATACTGACAACGGTTCAGCACTGGATTTGGATGTTATATGGTATGTGTGTGTCACCTGATTTGTGCTTTTCTTTTCTAATTTATACTTTGCTTTAAAATAAACAACATCAGTGTTCACTGAGGCATGTTTTTATGTATCTGCACTAAGGAGGCATCTAAATCTCCTGGAAGTAGAAGGAAAGCCTCCCAGACTGCACAGCATCCCTGACCTTTCCCTCACATCTGCTCTCTTCCTACGCACGCATGTACACAGAGCCAAAAGATTTACAAAGCAGAAAAACAAGTGGAGTCATAGGAGTCGTTCAGACCAGGTCACATCCCCGCTTCGACAAGGCACAATTTAACCTCAGACTGAACCCGACTTTCAGAGACCGTGGAGAACAGTTATGTAACAACGAACAGTTGAAACACAGACAGACAAAGATTTTACAAACCAAAGAGAAGGTAAATTATTAGCCGTTTTTAAAAAAAATACTTTTCACACTAGCTTATCTTGCACTAAATACTGTAGAACTATAACCTTAGCATTACCATTCATACACTAGTGCTCCTCTTGAGCAGATAACTTATTTGATATTTTATTGATGATCCTTACACTCTAAATAATTTAAAAAGAATGAGTCTTGAGGAAAAGCTTCAGCCTTAAGAATATATCTCTGTACTACGGTTTTATATTGCCTTAGAACTGGGTCCGTATGTGGTCAGCCCTTGCACAGCTGGAGGATTCTCATGTTTGACACTTCTCTGTGGGACACACTTGCTATTTCTTTTTCTGAATGTCACAATTGAGGATTTTTCAAACTGTCCCTGATGACAGCTATAGTCAAATGTACTGCATAGTTTTTTATACCGCTCTGAGTAAAAAACTTCTGTATGACAATTGTGATACGTGGAAGATAACCTAAAAAACACAAAACGTTAGATGTGCGCCCTCCTCCTCTTTCACCCTTCTCTTCCCTTATTCAAATGCTAAAAATTCACTCACGTTCCAGCTCAGTTACATCTAAATGGAACATTACATTCCTGTTTAGCAATATGTGCAATAAGATGATAATTCATAACGCAAAATCCAATCCCAAGTTAATGTGCTGATAATAGAAAACTGGTTTTACCCCCTTCATTATATAGACATGCTCTATGCCTTTACAGTGTAACGTGATGCAATTTTGCAGTTATAGATGAATGCGAATTCAATAGAGAAGGGTAATCAGAAAGGGGAAAGACTCTTATGGTCTGTGTGGTACTGAAAACTGACCTTGGTTATCCACGAGTTTTTTATAAAACTCCTCCCCATAGGAGAAATCCAATGGCAGGAGGGATCTGATGTGAAATTCAGAGCTGATAAAGAGCACAGAGGAGTCGAATAATCATTCTTCTCTAGAACAGTGTTGGACGTTACACAGCTTGCAGATGTTTTTCCCCATAATTTGACTCTCCTCCTCGTCTTATTCTATTTCAGTAAATCAAGAGATGACTCATAGAAAATCAGAATCCAGGCACAACAGAGATACCATATAACGAGTCATTTGTTTTATACTGGGAATGTTGGCAAACTTACATGTATACAAGCTGACTGCTCTCTTTGATACTCAGTTAAGCTTTTGACTGCTGAATAATCTCTTTTTACTTTAATCAATTGCACTGTGACATTAGATTTTAAAATAGTCTGGTTTTCTTATGGTAGTAATTCTGTATAGCTGACTCAAGAACAATTGTTAAGGCTAAAATTGTAATCAAAGATAGATGCCTATTGCCCAATCTACTTGTACTACTTAAGAACTATTTATTACTTGTTTAAGGAATGTTTTCAGACAGACAACTAAAACCACCATTTTGGTCCATGCCAGGCATGGTCAAAAAAGTAACAATTGGGTTTCAGTTCTGAACCCAGTGTTTGAGTTTCAGTATTAGATTTAAGCCTAAACTGGGAGAAACACTAAATAGAAAAACAGAAGTTGAGAGAGCTCAGCTATCATATGGCTGGTTTCTTGTGACCACAAAGCTGAAATTGCTTTGGATTTCTTTTGCTGTAATTTGTCTGGTCCTGCTCATATGTAACAGTGGTATTTGTGAGCAGTAACCAAGGATGTATATCAAGGAAGAATCCAGAGACACAGTGCAATATACTATATGGCAAAATTACTCTTGCTTCTGCTATCCAGCATGATATATATATTAGCAAGGTATGATATTAGCATTTATATGAGCTTCCAAGCATACAGTAAGTGAAAATTCCTCCCCATCAGCCTCAAACCTGGCTAATGAGTTTGCACAAATGGTAAACCCAGCTTCATGACATACAAAAGAGATCTTTGTGAAAGGTAGTGGATGGGGTAATCTTTTGTTTTGAGCTGAATGTTTCATGTTTTCTCTCTCAATGCTCTCGCATCTTATGCCAAATAAATTTTCAAAGTGCAATCCTGAACATCTTATAGCCCAAGAACTTCAGATAAAAAGCTAAAGGACTGGGCTCCTTGCATGTCATAAGTAGTTGCTAGAAGTGGATCAAAAGTTAAAAATCCCTTTGGACCTTGTAATGCATGAATTCATTCTGGTTTGTTCTATACTTTCCTATTCTGCTAAACAAGTTCTTATATTTGCCCTATCAATGTACTATCTGAGTACACTTCTGAATTGTGTTCTGATCTTGTCCTGTCCCCTCAAAAAACAACTATCTGTGCTGTAGCATTTTGGTTGGGAAGGGATTGGTTTTATTTTAGAAAGAGGTGTTTGAGGTTCTACACTTATATCAGAAACCACAGAGATTTGTGATTCCACAGTCTTGGACTGGAGTCCAAGAATTAGGAGTCTCTGTTCTCCCCAGATTTACGAGAGAGAGTGTTTAGGACCATAACCTTTGCTTTCGAGCTTCTGCCCCAAGTGCTGATCTGATGCCCAACTTCTAGAATTGACTTCAACATTGCAGGTAACTTGTTCTCATCCCCTTTATATTATTTTTATAAAATCAGGAATAAATCTCTTCTATCTGTCATCAAAACACCCGGTGGTGGGTTTTTTTTACCCCATGGTGGACACAAATAAAGCCACCTTCACACATTATCAAATAGTTTTATACGGGTGGAGACTCGTTTCCTTTGAATTTGTTGTAAAAACGTCTTGAGCCTGAATGCAGGCTGAAGGTTTCAGAGAGTCCTTCTCCTGTGAGCAGCTGAGTAGCAGTGAGAGATCTACCTCCCCCTTACTAACTGTATTAGTGCGTACGTTAACACCTCCAACACCACGGCCTTCTCTTGGTGTCGCCTGCCCGTTATACACAGACTGGAAGTGGGTCAAGGACACGCTGAAAAATTTCACAAGTCCAATCAGTGTTTGATTCAAAGAAAGAGTACGGCTGCATAAAGAAGTCATTTGACACAGTAAGTTACAGTCAATATATCAACAAATAAATCAAGTGCTTAAGTCTGTAGCCGAATTTCATGCTTTAGCACAAACAGGCCATGAGCAGAGGGCGAGTTTCTAATTAAGAGAGAATTGCTATGGTAACCAAAGGTGGTCACACATAATCGGGTGTGAAACCACATGAGGCTTCATGACAGAGGTGTCTGCATATATTATCCAGCACATTTTCCATTTCTTAAATAGAATTACATTGTCAGGTCAGACAATATTTTCCATATCTTATGTGCCGCCTTTTTGAGCAACCAAAAATGTATCTCTGTGGGCTTCAGTGACAGTTTCAGCTCTTTAGCACCCTTCTCACAGCCAAGGCAGCAGAAGTCTAGATGCGACTCCCTCACGAGTTAAGAAGCAACAAGAGAGAATGACGTTTACAATATATTTATATGAAACTCAGGAAGGGGTCTCTGTTCTTTAAATGATATCAGAACAGTCTATGGGCAAAGATAAACTTGAAGTGAGACTTCTCAGCCCTAACTTAGTCATGGGTCAAGAACAAAGAGAGGTGTTTGGCTGCATGTTTCCTAACCCGATTAAATGGGACAGAGAAGGAAGATAATTTCCTGTGTTGGCAAAGCAGAGCAACCAGGGCTGAAGGTAACGCTGCTCCTCGAAGTGGGACTGTGCACACTGTCTAGCTCCTTGGTATCACAGACTTGGTAGTGTAGTGTCTTAGTTAAAACAGTTATTGTTTAAAGTTGGTATTCCATTATCACAATTAGTGGGAGAGAGAAAAGTGATCATCTTGGAGACTGAACTATTCTGTAGCACCAAGACCAGCCTGGTAGGAGCAGAGGGGATGCTTAAAACTCACACTACACCAGCACAGTGACACCTGCAGCAGCAACCAATTGTGATTAAACAAATTTACTTACATTTATGAAAATTATTTACCAGCTTAAGCACCTCCTACTAGAGGGTTTTGAACATTATCTTACCTAATTAGATTATGCATTATCTATGCAATGAGTTATCTGTGTAATGCATCTTAATGAAGATTAAAGGAAAATCTCATTACCTCAAGTTGTTCCGGCATAAGATTTCAAAGATTTCTATTAAAACCCTTTCTTGAGCATGTGGATACGAATGAAAGGTCAGATCTTTGACTCACAAATCCCCATTCCTCTGTACTAGGTGCACTTAAAGGGCACACAGCTACTTCAATACATCCCACATTCCCCTCGTCTGGAGGAGCCTTGTGACCTTCTCAGGACAGGATGGGGTCAGCAATGGGGAGGATAAACAGATCGGCTCCTGCTGCTGCAGCTCAGACAGCCTCTCAGACTCTATTCTGTTAAGAACTTCCTCAGGATCTCAAATTGCCCTTTTCAATTTACCTTATACTGGTGCTGGTTCACAAGGTGCGTTGTGTTTGACAGTTTCTCTGTATGCAAGGAGTCAAACAAGTCCTGACTTAGCACTTTTTTGTGTTCCCGTTGTCTACAAAACAAGAACATAATCTGTTCTGCATCTTTATATGAGGGAGTGGGCTATCATTAGTCTCTCTGCATATCTGAAAAGGCTGCTCATCCACTCCCAAAGTGCAATCTCTATACACAGTAGGGCATTAAGGCAGTCAGGAAAAGCGTATCTGACTGAAAAATAGTCAAAGGTAAGTCAAAATTCTCAGTCAGCACCGCACTGGCAATCTAGCTGTGTTCTGCTGTTTCTGCACAGCCCAATTTCCCGTTCATCACATCCTGCACATAGCGACGTGGCCAAAGAAATTTCCGGTCTCTAAGAGCAAGCAGGATATCCCAGTCTACCTCTGTCTGCGGGGAGGGGAACCTTGCCCGTGCTCATTAAGGACAGCTGTTGAGAACAGATGTTATTTGTTAATTATTGACATATCCAAAGGGTCCTATGGCTTGACAGAACCCGTTACAGACACATTATCTACTTTGTTGTATCTCATCGTGGAACATATGGTGGCAATTTGATGTAGTAGATTTTTTTTTTTAATGTATTCCTACATCAAATTCCGCAGTCCTTTTTCTATTGCTTCTTGAGGTGTCAGAATGTGTGATTTCTTTTGTTTTCCTTTTTTTCTAGTATCAAATTACCCCCTATTTTCCGATACAGTAGAACTACTCAGAGGTACTGATGTATCTTGTTTGCAAATTCACACATTTTTTTCACCCTTAAAAGTACCAACCAGATGGTTTCTAAAAATGCCAATTATACCTAATACATTGTTTGAAATTAAAGTATCACTGCAAAATGCCTCTCATGTTAGTAACTGCTCAAAGCTATACGTATCGCTCTGGATGCACAAAGAACCGTGTGTGTTCCATCACTATTAAACAAAAGCCTACGGAGAATTTGAGCTGTTTCAAGAGAAATCCGAGCGAACAGCTAAATTGTGTGCTGCAAAGTATTAACGTGTATGCAAAGCTGAGATCTGAAAAGCAGATGCTTCAAACCATTCAGCAGCTTAAATACCACAACAGAAAGGACATACTGATTTTTTAATTTAGTCTCACAGTTAAGAAACAGACTTGCATGGAGACAAATACGGATTTCTCATGACAAATGTCTGAGGTGTTACCTGCTTTGACTTGTAGCTGCAAAGTTACTTAGCAATGTTAAATCATATTTCCTTTCCTACTTCTCTCTAAGCCTCCCTGCCCACTTCCGAAGGCACCTGGGATCTCCACTGCTGAAAATTAACTTTCCTGGAACGTATACAACTGGGAACATCAATAATCATACTTCAGTTTCCTACTAGAAACTGAGCTGTAGAAACTCTCACTGAGTTTGACACACGTGTAAATGACTTAATTCATGCATGAATTAGCACTTGAAAAAAATGGGAGCGAAGTAAGAAAAAACAAACAAAAAATAGTATTTAAAAATAAATATTAACCGGCTTAACTGTTTTCTTGCTATGTTGGCTTAACCTGTAAATATTTTTCAAAGAGTAAAGCTATATAATATGAATGTGAAATCTGTTTTACAATAACTCCCAAAGAAAGGCCTTGCATTTGACAGCTCTGGCACGTGCTACTTGGAATTGTTATAAAGAGGTTTTCACCATGCAACGGTGATGACCTAGAAGTCAGACACTGAGTAAAACAAATCCTTGATCTACCTCAACTGTTTCTGAACACCTGCAGCACTAAGAATAAAATTAATTATGAAAATAAATGAACGGCACAATTATAAGCTGTGTATGAGTAAAGACGTGCCCAGCAATGACAAATACAGCGTATTGGATGAGGTGTATGCACTTGCTGAGTGGCTTTAAAATATTGGGAAATTTTAAACCATTGAAAATGGCACGGATGTTGTTGAATTGAAAGTAAAAGTACTCAGAAAGCACACATAATGAAAGCCTGCTGTTACAATGCAGATATTTTTTAAAAGGCAAGAAAAAATCAGAATATAAGCACAGTAAACACACACACCATAGTCTGCATGATGATTTTCTAGAACAACATCAAGCATGACTTACAAGACATCAAAATATCAATTATCTATCAATTTTGGGAATACTTCAAGCTCTCTAGACCCCCATGGAGATGCCAAGCCACTACAAGTCCCCAAATGCAACCTGAATCTTTGCCTGGATTCATGGAAAAACCAGTCCCTTCAAATGGTCTTATTCTTTGTGGGATTTTTAAAGTGGTAATGGAGCAGCAGCATCTCAGCCTGTGGATGAGGCCATGGGCTGTGGTTCAATGAGCCAGCTGCTGGTTGTGTCACACGCACGTAAGGGGAATTGCACAAACCCTTTTATTCCCAGCCTCCTCTGGCCTGGGTTTTTGAATCTAGTTTTCTTTCCCCTGATGATCCAATTTTACTCTTTTACTCAGCTCAAAGGGTCAGACACACTGGGAGACCAGGAAATAAAGCTCAAGCGGCCAAGAAACACCCATTGAGAACAGAGAGCGGCTGGGCAGTGTTGAACTGTCTGGCACACTGGGATCTTTGGTGTCACAGTCTGCAGACAAGTCCCCATCAACAACCTGGGGCTCTTTGTGGTCCAGTACCTCAAGCAGACAGAAATGGAAAAAAACGATGGCCTGAATCTATTAACTAAAACTCTGTAGGCATAATTTTGCTTAAGATCTTAAATAACGGAGATATGAAAAGCTTATATTCTGTAACTATTAGTAGCTACTATCAGTATTGGAATTGTTCAAAGTCTCATCCCCATTTGCTTAGAAACGACAAAACCCATGGACTGCCAAGACATAAAAGTTCTGTCACCTAACTCCTATAAAGACACCTGACTTACCGCAGGTTTTAAAAGATGCAGATACCTAAACGTCACTATGAATTTTACAGTCAGTGTCTTCCTGTACAACCCTTTTCTTTTTCAGACATGAGCAGTTCAACTAATTAGATCTCTCATAATGGTAGTGGCTTGAAAAAAATCAGTTTAATTAATCAGCAGACTATTCTGTGAGTACTACTAACAACTGTATTTTTCTAAATGACAGCTTTATCTGTATAGTGGAAGATGATTAAATGTATACCAATGCTTCCAATTTAAAACTTTCCTTTCCAACAAAGCATCCAAATGTAGCAGCTTGTCTTCACATGATACGGAAGCAGCCATGGAAGTGTCAGTCTGAATATCCAAATGTGTCGTATCTCAAGAAAAGGAAATCAAACGTACGTATGCTCTGAATCTAAGAAAGCCAAACATCGCAAAATGATATAAGCACGTTAAGTTAATCCTTGCAAAAAACCGCACCATTCAAGGGATTTTTTTAGGGTCTTTTCCTATAAGGTTCTGGCGTGGCTCGTTGTGCACAGGCAAAAACAACGGAGAAGCGGCACCCCCTGCTCTCCAGCCATGAACAGAAAGTAAAGGAAAAGCTTTCCTTGGAACGTTTTCCTTGTGAACATGGGGGCCATAGAAGTCACCGCTCCTCAAGGGGTGATCAGTTCGTACGCCTATCGCAGACCTTCAGACTTCAGAACAGCTTTGAAATTCTCGCTTTCTAAAAAACGCAATAAAATCAGAGGGAGAGTGAAATTTCCAGAGCAGATCAGCATCACAGACACAGAAACAGTCCAGATCTCAGTCTCCTGATCTGTACTTCAGTACACCAGCTATACTGAAATTATATTTATGCCATTTAATTCCCAGTAGATCCCATGTAACTTCAGTACTGATGTTTTGTAGCAGCAACATGCCGGACCAACACTTGCACGGCGTTGTTTTCCTTCTTGTTTGTGCAAGCGATTCATCCAATACGTGATTATAAACTGAAACATTCAAGATTTCTTTCAATAAATGCTACTTCTCATATGATGAAATAAGAAGACAAACAGATTAAGGTCTGATACCTACGTACATCATTCTAGAAACACATTGGAAAAAAAACCCAACACCACCACGAACAGAAACCATAGAAGCAATTACAAAACAGCTCAAAAGAACAAACAAGAAGTAAGCACGCTCTACTTCAAACAAGAAAAGATGTTATTTTTTATTTTCTTCTCGGTAAAGTAGCATATTTCAACTGGATTACAACAAAATTACCACAGGATATTAAAAAAAATACATGAAAGTATTCAGAAAATTATATATATACACATTTGCTTAAAAATTCTATAATGTAAACCTTAGCAGAACAAGTTAAAATAATATTACAGTTTATTAATATTCATGTGAATACTGTACATATGCTTCAGAATTAATGCTATGCTACAGTTTAACAAGAACAAAAAAAAAATCCCCCCCATATGAAAAGGGAAATCCAGCTTCTTCAGTTGCCAACAGGTTTGGTCCCACACACAAGATACTTAGTACTTATCTCAGTGTTAAGTGAGAAAGAAAGCGCAGCCTTTCAGAATTAGGTTTTCAATCACATTTATACTGTGATCATTTTTAGTGTCTTCAATGATTAACACCACACTCAAAAAACCCACTACCACAGTTTGATTCCTGTCATTGCATGGACATAATTTCTGAAATCCTGGTAAGAAAAGTGACTCCACCTTTGTTTCGATGCAACGACGACAAAAAAATATTTTTTAAGTCCAGATATTTGCAGCAATTTGTAAATCTGGAAAATTCATTCCTCCCCAAACATTTCAGTGCTGTTTTCTAGTGTAAATTCATGCCTTTATTAACCAAAAACTATGTCATTGTTATTCATTAGAAGTATGCTCTCATTATTTTTTAAAAGAAATTTTATAAATAATCTAAGTTACCTATAACTGGACCACAAAAGCACAGTTAGTGCAGAAAAGAAAATAAATGAAATGTACTGTCAGACCACTGTGTAGATAACAAGTGTTTTATCTTCCCTTCAACAGGGGAAATACAAAGCAGGTTAACTGATATTTTTAAAGCTATTCTGTATTTAATATATATAATTTAATATATTAAAGTGATTCTTTCAATATGCAATGTTAAGAAAGCACTGAAATAACTAAGTAATAATGAAATTAATATTCCACGTGGTGCAGGGTGGTGAAATATTCTAACCCACAGAAACAGAAGGAGGTAAATTCTTTACTTTCTCAAGTTCCCATACAGAAATATTATTATTCTTACTTCCAAGGAGAAAATTGTGTTCTCATGTTAAACATGTTTATTTTCACATATATCAGAGCTCTAGCTAGAGGAGCTCAGTGCTCTTACCACGATTTGCAAGGACATATAGGAGCAGAATTTGGTGAAAAAGTCTTTCTCTTACTTTTAAAGAGCTGTTGCACAGGTTTCTCATAGACATTTCGAGCAGGTCACCGTTTTTCCATCCACAGGCATATATTCTCTTTCCTCAGAATTACAAGATAGCGGATGAAAAGTGTTTTGAGGTGGGGGATTTGAGCCTTTGAAAGGGCAGGAAACTTAGAGCGGAGCTGAGATCCCTGCGTGCTTTGAAGTGCAAAGAATGACGTCCCTCTCGGAAAGTACTAATAACTGCTTCTGGTCCCCAAATGCCAGATTTTTCAACCATCTCTGCGTCCTGACAGACGCCGTCGTTGGATCGCATGAGCTTGCTGCTCTGAGGCACTCAGCCCCTTGGTTAGCAGGGTCTTATTCATTACAGCTGCTATGCAGAGATTGTTCTAGACAATAAAATACTAGTTGGTAACCAAAAAATGCACCATAGCAAGAGGTCACCATTTGGAACCAGTGATCTTTAATGGCCTTTCTCTAAATACTTGTATTAATCCAAACACAATGGTTTACGACTTGCAGTAGATCCTGTAAGATAGTATAATTTGATTACAGTAATAACACCAACGATATATTCCATAAAAAAACCCGGCTTTGAAATTATTCATCTTGCTAAGAGTATGCGACTTAATGGACGTATCAATTTAAACCTTTATAACTATGTCAATATCCTGCCTCATATAAACCTTGGAAATTTATTATCATTATTGAGAAACTTGATTTAATGCAAAAGCCAAGTCGATACAATGCATTCCCTGTAATGAATGACAATCTCTAAATAAATGAGATTCTGAAAACCCACAGTCGCTATGTAATGAATACTGATAGACAATCACATCCGCAAGAGCCAGCGCAGTCCTGCCTGCCCCGTGTTTCTCAGGAAATTGCTCATTTTGTGTGTGATTGGAGAACAGCATTAAAATAAAAGTAGCACCACTTCTTTTTACAATTTACTTTGAACAGTCACTAAAGGTTCCAGATGAGCCGCCCTAGGGACTTAATATGTCTAAAGATAAAACAGGAACGGAATTTCAATACCACAGACTCCTCGGCGCTGCCCCATGGCAGGCGGAACAGCGACAGGGACCGGCCAAACCCGCCAGCCCTTTGTGCACCGGCCACAGCCCAGGGCTCAAAACCACCACTCGATACCAAAGGAAACTGCATTTGTACAAATATTGTAACAACATGAATGGAATTGAGCGATACAGGAGAAACTGATAAAATCATTCAATTGACAGAATCATTGTTACGCTTACAGGTATTTGATAAGAATACTGTAGGTGTTTGGGATTCTTATAGCAGCTAGTCAACCTTCTCCAACAGTCTTTGCTGATTCTGGTAGATCAACAGCAGTGGGATTTGTGACAGGTATGGAGAATTCACTCAGATGGGGCATTTTAGAACGTCTTGAGGTGCTGAAAACGAGGGCACTCATAGCACCAGGTACCTACTGGCAGACACGCGAGCGCCCACTGCGCTTCCACACTGCACGGTGAATCGAGTGGGAACGCTGGCTTGCGAAGAACGCCGTTCATTTCATTGTTTTCTGAGATCGTGGAGAAACCACAGATGAGGTTTTAAATGGATTAGTAACGCACCCGTTACGGCATCTTGTATCACAACGTCAACGTCGTTTGCTGAGTGTAATCCTAGGAGCTGATACACAATTCAGCTGAAGTTAACCAAGGATAATTTGTGCACAGTAAACAAGTTTAGTATTTTTTTGTGATGTTCATACATACAGGAGAAATTACAAGCAGCAAGATAATCAGGAATGAAATCATTCTAAGAGCCAAATGTAGATACAAAAAATTCCTCCTAAACAACCGGAAAAAATAAATTTCGTCTGTGCTAAGTGGGATTTCTTACCATTTACAACTTTCTGAATACGGAATACTTTTCACTTGTGAATTATTTCCTGGAAATAGCTTCATGTGACAGAAACATCACAAAGGTTTCCACAGTGTTTTCTTTCAGATTTACTTGCAATTCAGTGTTAATGGATGCGTGTCATATTTCTACTAACCCAGTCTCCACTTCTGAAAAATGAATTTAGAATTGTTTCAAAGTGAGACTATCATTATAGCTACTTTTCTTTCCAACAAACTAAACTATCAGCAGTGTATCAGACTGAAGAGTTCGAAGAGTCATTAAATGACAAGCTCCTCAATTTCCTTTCTCCTCAAATAAATATCCCGCTGTAGTTTACATGAAACACCAACAGTAATTCATCTTCTAATAAAAACGAATCAGCCGGCTCCCAGGCAGGCCTGTTGGATTTTCTCTTTATCTATTTATTTTGTAAATGAGATCTCTTACTGACTGAGAAATACTGTTTCATTCCTGTGACATGATTCTACTTAGTGGTATTTCATCTACTGAAATTTCTGACTTGAAGAGAGCATTCCACCCCTCTTCGCCACCTCTGCTATTCAGTGCAATCTCTAAGCGACGTATTTCAGTAGCAGGAACCCCATCAGACACCGTGTGGAAGGAGCCCCGACTTGCTCCCGAGTGCCGCTGGACCGCTCACCTGACCCAACAATCCATGACGGTCCCAGGTTTGCAGAACAGCCCCGACTCGCTCCCGAGTGCCGCTGGACAGGACCGGACCGCTCACCTGACCCAACCATCCACCACGGTCCCAGGTTTGCAGAACAGAAGTTCCAGTTTGCTACAACTTCAGTAAAGCACTAAGGTAAAAATCTGTTCTTCACCATCAGCCTGTTTTTTTTTCTGCAGGGTTATATGAAATTTCAATATCTACTGACATGAGAATTTAATACAATGAATGGATAATAAAATGACAAGATACATCAATTTAAGTAACATTATCCAAAAGAACTTCTGAGAAGAATGATGTTCTTACACAAAGGAAAACCAGAATACAATTTATAGAAAATCTGAATGTACACTGCTTAAACTTAATGAAGAGAAGATAGCTAACATATAATTAACTGCCTACGGCAGCACAGCTAATGGATACTGAACTGGATTCCAGTTAATCCATGTCAGGACTTCCATCACTTGTAAATTCGTGTCAATTTTTTTTAGTTCCTCTCTCAGTAGTACCATCACGAATTCCTTTTCAATAGGAGGTGATGGGTAACAGGCACTTTCATTACAGGCAATGTTTAAGTATCACCATGTGAAGGGTTTTACAGAACCAGACTCCCACGCTGCTCTGCTAATGACGGACTGTTCTGTAGCATCAGCACAAATTAATAACAAAACAGAACCCAAGACTTGAAAACACTATTTTGTACCATGCTAATTTTGTGTATCCTTATGGTGGTTTGTAGAAATCAATAATATTGCACCCAGCCTTACAGCAAGACTGAAATGTCCTAAAAAATTATTACATTCTCTGATTTTTAAGAATTACTTCCCACAAATGAAAGCTATGGAGCCTATCTAACTAGAAATGTACAAAAGCTATTTTCCACCTGTAATGTTTTTCCCTTGTCATCTACTTTGTCAAGTTTTTTAAAAAACTTTGTGTGTGTGTCAGAAGTCTACAATTAAAAAAATGCCCAGTCTTTCTATTTACAAAAGGTAATAAATTAGTGAGGTTCTTTAAAGCGCATCCTTCCGACATATTAAGTAGCGATAATCACAACTGTTCTTCTACGAAAAAAAAAAAAGGTGGTGTTGACACGATACCCATGTCCGGCTGGAACAGAAAAGTGTACGACACAATACAAACAAGGGGTTAATAGTAACAGAAGAACTTCAGAAGTACAAAGGAGAAGATGTGCAGTGCAGCTTTACGAAACAAAGCAAATGCCTCTGGGTTTGCTGAGCCTGCTGAAGAGCCCTCGGCTGCTTCGAGCAAGTGACGACTTCCAAAGTCACTCATCAGGATGCGACCCTTAGCCGCGAATGTCTCTTCTCAGGATTCGAGTCGGTGCAGCTGTAGTCTCTTCAAGAGCTTAAATTATAAATACAGGCTGGGAAGGCATCGGGGAACGACTTAAAAGTCCGTGGTGCCAGAAGCGGCAACGAGGAAGGAGGGTCAGAGGTCCCCGCTCTGCGGCTCCAGGCTGCGCGGCTCCCTGTGCTGGCTGCGCGACAGCTTGGGGAAGCGCGTGCTCGCTCTCGAGTGGCTGCTCTTGCTCACCGCTTCTCCAGAAGCCGGAACATCACTAGGAAGACAGGAAATAAAGACAGAAGTAGCCAGTTTACATCACACGTAAATGATTGCGCAGTTTTTCCAAACATGAAAAAAGCAGATGTCATGAGAGCCTGGCACACGAGGGCGAAGTACAGCACACAGCTTCAGCTACACAGAACTGCGCTCTTTCTACTGGTGTCTCAAGGGGAAATTACAAATGGGCTCTTTCAAAAATGAGAAATAATAGAACTTTCAATATGGAAGACTGCAAATTACAGGATAAAAGCGCATCTCTATGAGTTGCGGTTCAGAAATGGTGGGAAAAGCATTTTGAGGTGATAAAAGTACAAGCAAACCAGACAGGAGCTTGGATGATGCTCTATTTAACAATCCTGTAATTACGGATGGATGTATCATTACATGATGAAGCACATTAGTAATACATCCCTGTGGGAATTCTTCCGTCTCTTCTGACCCACAACAGGCTACAGTCTGACATGAACGAGCCTTTTGGAAAAGGCTCCGAGAAGAAATACATTAAGTTCAACAACAAGCAGTAACAGAAAATTCCAGCTTACCTAGGTGATATTCAGAGGCTACAGACTCCTTGGAAAACTACAGTATAAAGGGATAGCGTTGTACTTTTGCCATTCTTTTAGAGGACTCCACATGGTTTTTAATTATACTGCTTACATACAGATCAATAAATAAGATAAATTTTGCATTTTGCAACTTGGCTAAGCAATAAAATCACAGAGCGTACAAAGCCCAACGTGTTTTTGTAAGTTTAAATTAAAAACGACCTTATAATACCCAGCCTCAGAGTGCGCTAACAAGTCCGTCAGGGAGGAATCGCCCATGAAAAAACGGCATAAAATTCCTGTGCTATACATCCTTCTGTTCTTTAATTACAAGATAAACAAGTTAGATCTTTAATTCCTTATTTTCCTTGTCACGGACATCTGTAAAAATTAATTTAGCATGTGTTATTAATTCTTGGTAGCCAAGGATAATTTAATTTCCAACGCTAGTCCCAAGGTTTCTTGGTTTGAAACTCAGCAATGCTATCCATGTCATTGGAGAGAATTCTGATCGTGTGAATCCGATTTCAGCTGTGCTCATTAGCACGGATTTCTTTTAGTAACATGAATATCGTTACTCATTACTTTCATACAATCACTAAAATTGCAGCGATGCAGTGTTGATACTCTAACGCTTGTAAAGCAGAAATACCGGCTCCAGGGGGGTGTGATTCTGTGTTAAAATGTGTCTTTTTCAGAACATGTAAACATAAAAGCATCTAAATATTAAACATGCAATGGAATAAAATTAAATTTCCACCTCATTGGGCTCGTCTAGATCTAAAATAGGTTAATTCACCAGCATAATGGCCACTGGTGATAGTACTTCAGCTTTACCAGGCAGACAGACCCTTTACGGATATACAGCGCAGAAGGAAGCCCCGTGTTCGGTGCGATTACTGGGATTTGGCGATTGCTTTATTGAAGGGACATTTTAATCCACAAGCTCCTCCTGCTGGCGTGTCCCCAAAACGACATCAGTGTCACCTCTCCCTTCTGGAGCAAAAAACGCCAGTCAAAGAAAAAACTGCAAAGGTGTCAAATTAATTCCCCTAAAATGAAGAGATACGAATTAGTATCCGTCTGCCCTGGTAAGCATGGCGGAGGTAGTACGGGCATCTTAGGATAATTACACGAACACCAATGTCTGAGAACGGAGGACAAAACTCGCAAGTAATTCTGCTAATTTAAATGATGCTACTTCAGAACGAGCTATATCTAATAATCAAATTAGAGATAATGTGCCTTAAATGTCTTAGCTAATTTTTATAACGACAATCCAAATCCTACTGTAGGTTTACAGAAACCGATTCATATCTCAGGAACCAGATCTTCATGCATCCAGCGTGAAAAAGGAAACTAGAGCTGAAATTCAATTGATCAGCTCCATGGAAACAGATGTTGTGTGGGGAAAAAAAAGTTGAGTAGGCATCCATTTAAAAGTATATATCTTAAACCCCTCCAAAACCTGATGAGAAAACTTTCCACCTCGCTTGACTGTTTCACCTCCAGCTTTTTACTCTACAATTAAAATACTGACTTTCAAATAACCCCCAGAAATTTTAACTCCTAAAGCTAGGACCAAAAAAATGGCCAACACCCCCACAAAATGCATTAATCGAGTAGGAAAAGAGATTAATCTCCCACCTCTTCTGTCTCCTGTTACTACATTTAATGATTTATTAGTAGTTAGTAGCCTTGAAGTCAAATGATAGAGAGTCTCTGGCACTAAGCAACCTTTAACACTTTTTTAAACCTATTGACAGTTCGACAGGTCAGATATTCCATGAGCTTTCAGGCAGACGTATGAAGACCTTGAAATGATCCTGTCAGGATCTCTGGCCAACGCCCACGAAGATGAAATGGAGACACTTGCTCCCAATCAGTTTTTGCCAACCTGTTTGGGGAGGAGGAGGAAGGAACAAGTCTACACACAATGTTTGCAAACCCTCTCATTTGTCTCTTTCAGCACAAACAGTCTCTAGGCCGGTTTGGAGGGGGCTAAGTCAGGGTTGACCTGTAGTTTTACTCAAGCCAAAATACAAATTTAAAATACGCACATCTAAAGCAGACAGTAGCAATTCTAGAACAGCTCTTCCAGAACAGCCACGCCAAGGCCCTGCGGGAAGCACTTAAAGTCTATACCTGTCCGAATTACACCTGCTCGGTTTTAATACAACACTTTTCATCCCGTTACCTTCTTAGCCACTGAAGCCTTAACGGGGTTTAATGTTCCAGGCCGGGCCTGGCCCGCTCCTCAGCCATGGCCGCGCTCAGCACTGCAGTGTCCACGCATTAAAGGCTCAAGTTCTCGTCTACATTCTCACCTTGTCCCGTTCTGAGGTAAAAAGCAGCCGGCTGAGGCAATCAATTCCTTCTGCCCACCGGGTCACCGCGCAGCTTTCAAGCATTCCTGATCGATCTGCCCAGCGTTTGTTTGGATCCCAATTCAGTTGCATTGATTTTGTCTTGGTGTCAAGTTCTGCCTGAGGTGCATCTATAGAAAATAGCTTAAAATAACCGGTCTTTTAATCAGCTTCTAGTTTATTCATACCTTTCATTTATTGCTCCCTGCGTATCAAAGTGTGAACTGCATTTTGTGCAGTTTTCTTTACATACTTAGCATAAGGAACTGTGGTATTGTCTTGGCTGATATTGTGAATGTTTACATGACGAGATTTATTTCCCATCTCATTATTTTTGAGGATAAAATTAGAGAGAAAAGTTTCTCATCAAAACTGTGTAACATGTCTGCAGTTGGAAATACTTCCATACCAGCCAGAGATCAGAGAACAGAAGCAATCAGCCCATCTATGGAGTGCAGCAAAGCTCAGGATCAGGTATTTCATATACATATATATATATATATATATCTCATACGTAAGTGAATCTCTGGAAACACTCATGATTCTAGTTTTGCTTAAATCGTATTAAAAATACCTCATGAAAAAAGGCATTCACTGGCAGCTAAAGTCGGTGACTCTTTTTTGCCAGTTTCTTGTGTTATTAATATTTTTTCGTCATGATAATAAATCCAATTCCTGCTTATAACCCCAATATTTAATGCGGTCAACTGGATTTGGGCAGGACGCCTCCACAAAAAGGCAGTATTAAACAACGCACCGTATTAAGAGATCCGTATTAGACAAACGAGAACTAATTCTGACTTGCCCATACGACATATCTCAGCATCTTCTCCTGCCAATTAAAATCAGCTAAAACACCTGCTTAGTGGCATTATTAACTAAGACTGACTCCATCAAATAATTTTATATGCACTCTAGTAACTCCCACTTTGCAGCGATCCGGGTAAAATCCTTGTTTCTAGTTGCTGAAGTGTAAAAATAATTGGAGGTGCATTCCTGCCATCACTCCCAATTTTGTAGAAATAATATAATTAATGAGAAACAGTGATCTCCATCTGTCAATTCCAATGGTGGAGTAGGGCTGTTTAAACAGTCAGCTATTAACAGAAGAGACAGAAAGACCTGGGTGGATAATCCCCTTCAGTACACTTGGACACCGAAAATCCTGAAGGCATTATTAGAGCAACGTTGTCAGGTTAAGAACTGGATAATCACTTCCTATCGAGATTAGATCTGAACTGATCACATGAAAAGCATTCACTCTAATATTTTATCCAACGGTTTGATTAATGTGCAGCTCCTCCTGCTTCCACACACACACTTCTACAGCAGAGCACAGGGCTCAGAACGACTTATTCACTCTCTTCTTGCGGTGAAATAATTACAAACACATAATCATGCTTCCATTCGTTATCATTTGAATGATCCTAACTTGAACGTTCGCGTGCTACAAATGGGTTTCCATACCAGCATGTTCATAAGCATCATCTGCACTGATACTTGATTTTTTCTGTAAATCATGACACTGTGTGTAATTCTGATTTTTTTCTTCCACCAACTTTACTTTCAAGTTGGCATAACAAGATGGTTACTGTACAGTAAATGTTTAGTATCCAGTCGTTATATCCTGTAAAATGAATAATACCTACGATTAATTTGGATTAAATACACTCTGAATCAGGCAATGCTCAGAACTTTCTAGAAATGACCTTTCATTAGTTTATGTCTGAGTCTCGTTCCTTGGCTTTCTAATGCATAATGACATCTACATTCGGGAACCTTTTCCATTTCTTGTGGAGCCCCAGCCAGAATAACATAATGCACAAATCCGGCTAGCCAGAAACCACTGAACACACCTGTAAGAAAAAGCTCACCCTAACACACGATTTATTTACAGCCGGTATCATTTCGGTGGTTAGCCGAACGACAGTCAGTTTGGCTATTCGATCCATTTCCACCACCAAGTCGCCATCGCCCTGCTCTGCCGGGGCTCCCTGGTTTTGCGTAAGCAGCATAACCAACCGCTTCGCAGGGAAAGGTGATTTAACGAACAAACGCTGCAGAAGCAGAACATGTTCCAAGGTTGTCGATACAGCAACAAAACGTAGGATTTGCTTTCAGAGCAGCGTTCAGCGAATACCTGTGTTTATTTTTCCCTGCTAGTACTGTAATTATCATCTTTAGGGAAAGCAGAGAGAGTTCTAGGATGCATTTTTTTCTTGAAAATATTGAGGTGACTAAAAGCAGAAGACGCACATCAGGATTCACAAGGTATCATATACGTGAAAATAAAAGCGGTGAAACTCCAGTGTGGCAAGCAGTGGTTCCCATGGCACGGCCAGGCGGGCGCCGCCTCCTCAGCCTCACAACCCGTTCGCACACAAAAATGACCCGGAACGGAGACAACGCCTTTTACCAACCCGGCTTCTGAACAGCCCGTAATGGATGTGACTGGCGCTGGAGGCAACACCAGAGCTGTCAGACTGTGTGCTCTCAGACACCAGCATACGAGAAGCCAGCGAAAGGAGTTTTGAATTGACACTCATGAGCTACGCACCTCTGGTTTACACACAACAAGAAGCTCAAAGTCAACCACCTGTCATGGCAAGCAGTGGAAAAAAAAGGATTTACCATCTCCTCCGATTTGCCTAATTTTGCCAATATCACAGAGATGAAGAATCCAAAAGCTGAAAGCATTTCTTCCTACCAGCTCATCCCTACCATTTACCTGATAGCGAGCTCACTAACGTACTTGGAGTAATTCCAATCCAAAACCTGGCGTGCATTCCTGCCTTACTTCACCACGGCCAACCTGTAACCCTTGGCGTCAGGTAACTCGCTCACGGGGCCGCAGCCGTTTCCATGTCCTGCTCTGGCCGTCAGCGCCTCGGCTCCCGTTTGCTCAGGGAGCGAAGAACCGGCGCTGCGCCCGTCCCCGCTGACGGGGGACATCAAACGACAACTGGGTGAGCGCCCGGCGCAGCCGTAGCTCCGTCCTCCTTGCTCCCGAGCTCCTCTCTGCTTCGTGTTCAGCCCAGCAAGAAAATCTGCGCCCAAGCAGCAGCACTGACGCTTTTCAATGTGGTTCAATAGCGCCCATGGGAACAACACAACTTGGCCGGCGTTGCTTGGAGCTGTGCAAGTGCCCATCACAAAAACCAACCTGCACAAGCAACTGCCAGCGTTATTTGTACGAACAACCCCCTTCTTTTAAAATTACAAATGGAATGATAAAGAAGAGTTGTGATCAAAACATGTCGCTTCGGTCTTCCAAGCTAGTGCTTGAGTTCTAATTGCTCCATCGAGCTAAGAGGTATCAGCTGCTTCTCTCAAGTATCTTCATTTCTCATGAAGATTCCAGCACCATATTAAGACAAGCAACGAGGCAGGAGGAGAGCTGACGTGACCATGCTCAGGGTCAGACCCACGTTTGAACGGATGTCATGTTAACAATAATGGCTATAAACGTGAAAAATGAACAAACTTAACTGCTCCTAGAATCCTACAGAATCATAACTCACTGCTGGAAAACACGTTAGCGGTCATAAAAGTGAAGAACAGTGCTTTCGAGCAATCGCTCTTTCTGCTTTTTGTTTTCATTTTTGAAGTACAAAGGGCACCTTCCTGTACTCCAACCATTAGCCTGATACTAATAGTGATCCATGACCTAAAAAGTCAAAAATACAGGTCTTAATCTCAACCTTTGGGAGCTTTTAGATTGTTCTTAATTTTAGCCTATTCTTTTTAGTTTCCCTAAGCTTAAAAAAAATTAAAAAATCAGACTGAGTTGGATAGCACATAGAAAATCGTGTACCTGCACCTGCAAACATAATCACAGAGCGAGCCGAGCCTTGGCATAGTGGAATTAAACCTGTGCTCTCTAAATCAACAAAAGTAATCGAGCTGGGAAAATATGTAAATAAAGCAGGGAACTGAATACTGTCAACAGAATAACAAGGGAAACGCTGACTTTGTTCTTGGTAACGAAGCCAAGGACTAATGTTCACATCCAATCCAGCACCGACAGGGAAGCCAAAATCAAGGAGGGGGTGACATTGACTGCGGGAGCCCCCGGGGACGCGGCAGACCCCACGGGTTGGGCCCAAGCGACAGGAGCATGGGGCCGGCCAGCGGAACGGAAACCACGGTAATCGCAAAAAAATCACATTTGCTGTTTAGTCAGATATGAATTCTTTTCATCGTCAGAAAAAGGCAACGATAAATACAGCCTCACCCCTTTTTCAATTAGGACTCCAAAGCAGGCTAACAGGACGAGAAATGGAACTCCGGGGGGAGTTAAGTGCTCAGTACATGAGCTCCTGAAACTCCTTGAGTTTTGTGGCTTTTGGCCGTGTGAAGATTTTGGTGCCAACCTTGAGAACGGGACGTTTTATGGCCCTCTATAACTTCTGAACTCAACAGTAACTCAAAAGCTGCTGCGGCATCACTTGCCCTGCTCTAGAAACAAATCCACGGACCATCTGTACGGAGAGGCCAATACTCCACAGGAACGTATAGAGTGCCAGAAGGCAACGCGACGATGCAGAATTCGAGCTTCGTTAGGGCAGGCAGCAGGAGAAAAGCCTCAGAAGACACGACACGCAGCAGGGCCGGCAGCCCCTGCTCGAACCCTTGCCAAGGTCTGTATGTGATCCACGGCAGCTCGACCGCAGCAACAGCTCTACAGTCAGACACGGAGAACTTCTATGCATAGAGCTCAGGAAAAGCTGGGCGCTGGATTTTGTCAGAGCCTTCAGGATTTAGATGCATTTGACTCAGCTGGAGCACTAACAGCAAAAATACGATCAATTATTCAGTCTGCCTGACAACGCAAACCGGCCCCATTTTACTTCCCTTCCGTCATCCCTCGCTATTCTCAACAGCCAGCGCTTCGGGATTTATCCCTTTAACACAGAGGAGTCTTCTATTGAAAGATTTTTAAAGGAGCCAGACATTCAGAGCTGTTCTGTGTATTTACGATTTAGCCAGAAACCGCACTAAGACTAATAAATTAAATCTCTTCTAAAGAATTGATTTATGAGTTCTTAAAGGTTAGAATAAAATTTCAGAAACAAGCCTTCCGAATTAAAATAGAGATGGAATAGTAAGAAACAGGCTCTACGGCTCATTTTGCAGTCGTGAAATTGAGCAGTTTTATGCAAACTGTTTACAAGGCACGGATTTCGAACATCTACAGGGAACAGCAGTCTCCACAGAGCCACATTTAATGGTTCTTCTTACTACATATCGCACATTTTACTTAACTCTGAAGCGTAATTGTGTTACACTTTAAGAATCTTAATCTAAAAACCAACCTTGGTGCTGTTGTAGGTACCACCAGAGTCCAGGGGACGGTGTCATTTACAGGTGAAGACTTGAAGAAAAACGCCCCTCGCCTGCTCTCGGAGGCAGCGGCACGAGCCATCCCTGCACAAACCCCGCTGCCACTGCTGTCTGAAACGGGGTTATCGCAGCACGAGGAAACCGAAGATCTGCACGAGGGAATCTGCAGCTCTCCTGGCATCTCCACAGGCACGAGCAGCCTCGTGTTCCGCTGTAGCCACAGAGCCGCTCCATAGGGCCGCGCTGTAAATCCCCGAAGAGCTGGGTCGCAGTCGGGTCAGCCGGTGGAACACGCGTGCGGCCGTGCCAGCGCCACACAACCTCGCATTTCTGCACAGACTTCACAGCCGAGGTCATTTTGCATCTCTGAACTGGCATTCGGCCTCATTTGTACCTACAGAGAATGTATTTGGAGCCCTCTGGAGCAGCCTAAAGAATATTCCTAAAAACCCAGCAACAATGGGTTTCTTTGCTCATTTGTTAATGATGTGAAGTGGTACTGCAGGGAAGGATGCATGCATGCCATTAATTTTTGTTATTAATAGGCGAGTGCCCATAATTACACCAAGTTTTCCTAGACTCCTTCGGCTAACTGTTCGTGGATTCTGCTGTCACGACACAGCACCAAACATACTGAAAAGACACCGCAAAAATAGCATCTGAAAGACAACAGGACTGAACGGACCGTGTTTATAGCTGGCAGACGAACAAAACCAAGGAACAAAAAGCTTCTGCGGGATGTTTTGAATTTCAGCGCTGGCCTGTAGCTAATTCATGCTGTTTCCACACGGGAAACCGACGGTTGCCGAAATATTTTTTCAATGCAAGTTCAAATGAGGAAAAGAAATAACCCACCTCCTTTTGAAAAGCTGAGCAGCTCGGCACAAACAAACCCGTTATGGCCTGGATTAAAGCCAAGTACGCGCACAAGCACAAAGCCACCTCCCCGATGAAGATCATTTGCTTCACGTATTTGAATGGATGCCTCCATTTATCCGTTACTGTCAGCACCGCACAGAAAGGAGCATTGAATAAGCGCTGGAAGATTGCAATGTAAGATGTATAAACAGACTTTTCTAAGCGCGTTTTAATGAGTGTTCCTTACTGTTTCGAACGCCAAGAGAAAGGAATAAAGCTGCTCTATCCATCTCTCAGCAAAGCCTCTCTCACTACTCAAAGTCTTTTCCACTGTGGAAAAGTAATTAAACTGAATCTTTGGGTTTATTCCCAATGAAGTAAGCATTACAGAATAGTTTTTCTTGCAATACTCCAAATCTAACAATTACATGAAGAGAAAAAGTTTTAAGTCATGTTGCTTCATTAGCAAATTACTTTTCTTAAAACCCGCCAGTAATTATGTAAAATTTACACTCGGGAGCGTATTTACACAGTGATTTGAAGAACAACGTCTTTTCAACACTTGTTCTCTCCCCTATTTTTCCTTTCCTTCCTGCCCTTTTAACAGAATTCAAGCTGAGAACGGCAAGTCAAGAGACTTTCTCTTGGACATACACTCTGAATTTAAGCCACTCTTGTTTGTCCCCGGAGTTCTCTGGTACAGACTGTGTCTCAGTTTCACAACCCTGTATAATATTTCTCTAACTAGAGATATGAGCTGTTCATGGCTCTCCAGACCAAGTTTTGTGCAGGTCATGTCACCCAGGCCAGGCTATTGTAGTTTTAAGTGACATATTTCACCGTGCAGCCTGGTTATAAGTCAGAAGCCCTTGTGTTCCTTCGATCACATCAGAGGAAGTCAGGAGTGGAAATAACCTCACCCTTCGTTAGACTAGCGCGGCTCCAAAAACCTTGCAACATGCCACAGTTGCACGATACGCAACTTCCAAATCTATTAGAAATACAATTTAAATGTATTAAAAAGAGATTTTTTTTCCCCCATTTCTATTCAGTCAGTGAGCATATGTTTAAATAAATACATCCCTCTTCAGCTGTACATTTCAAACCGTGATTTTTTTAAAAAAAAGATCATTAAAAGTTATTTGGGCTATGAGAACTTGTCAATGAAGAGAGTCCACAATCCCGTCTGCCCAAAGCCCCCGTGCTTCACCACCTGCCTGAAATCTGCTTTTGGTGGTCTGGAGAATGTAACTTGGACACTTTTTCTTCCTGGAAACGTCAGGGGCTTTTTCGGCGCTCCCAGACACCAACGATGGATCCCAGAGCTCCCATACGTACCCACCTGCACCGCACACACCGCGCTGACCGACCAGACGGCTTCGTACAAAACCTGTTTGTACGAATCGTTCCCAAGACGCTTTCTTGCGGTACAGCTGTTTTCTCTAAGAGACCTGCAGGTGGTTCCCTTCCCCGACCTGAAATTCTCCAAAATCTCTCTCCTGAACCGGCTGTTTCACAATCTCCAGCTACAGCCTCTGACGTCTGACCGTCAGTTTCTAAAGCTGGCAATTTTCTTAAAATAATCTCAATAAAGAGCAACTTAACGAGCAATTATACATCAGCTAGTTTAAGTGCAGATGAAGAATAAATATTACAAACAGTTTAGCAGGATTTAGTAGGGCCAAAATTGAAGCTTTGAAAACCACAATTTCATTACAGGGAATTCATGTAGATTTGGGCAAGGGTGATCTTGTTTAACTTGTATTAATTTGTATTCTTTAACGATATTATTGCCACGGCAAACAAGGGTAATTAAGTGAGTATCAATGCTTCAGGTTCGTAACTTCCATGGAGTCTGATATCAGACTCTACTACTACTACTGATGTAATGTGGTGGGCAGGAAAACGGCTCAAGAAGGGCGAATCTTGTGAAAAGAACATTGTTCGGATACGGCAGAGCTGTCTGTGGGCTGCACATGTGACACACGAAGCAACGCGGTGCCTGAAACAGCCCTGAACAGCAATGCCACAAATTGCTCTTACCATCCACATTTACCATTATGTATTCATCCTAGTCACTATCACTAGAATAGAGACAATTTAGTGTATTCTCACCTGCTGAATACTTTTAAAAATTATACTGTGAAAAAAATTATCTTCGTAGCAAATTAAAATATTCACTTTCATTTTTTTGGCCAGTCTGGTGCACATTGATGACTTGGATGCTAAATAAAAAACTTATTAGAATGTAGCATAACATTCTGTATGTTTGTGGGCCCTTTATATTGACAATTCTGTGCCCATTGTAGAACATTATATTAATCGTTAGGACTTTGATTGAAAAGGGACAGAAATATACAGGTTTGGGAGTTTAAAGCATGAGAGCTCCCACATGTTGGGAGGTTGACACCGTCACACAGGAGGGACAACAACATCTCAGCACATTCCCAACGATGAGCCCAGGCTCCTCTGGGAAGGTACCAGAATCCCAGAGTGTCAGGGATTGGAAGGGACCTCGAAAGCCCATCCAGTGCAATCCCCCGGAGCAGGAACACCCAGATGAGGTCACACAGAAGGTGTCCAGGCGGGTTTGAATGGCTGCACAGAAGGAGACTCCACAACCTCCCTGGGCAGCCTGGGCCAGGCTCTGCCACCCTCACCAGGAAGAAGTTTCTTCTCATCTTTGAGTGGAACCTCCTGTGTTCCAGTTTG
>VWYH01002733.1:411257-432028 GCA_013399365.1 Pampusana beccarii
ATGGGCACCCTGCTGTCCCCAGGACCCCCAGCTCCCTTTCCCCTCCACTGCTCTCCAACAGGTCATTCCCCAACTCATACTGGAACCTGGGGTTGTTCCTGCCCAGATGTCAGACTCTACACTTGCCCTTGTTCTATTTCATTAAATTTTTCCCCGCCCAGCTCTCCAGCCTGTCCAGGTCTCTGATGGCAGCACAGCCTCCAGTGTCAGCCACTCCTCCCAGTTTGGTGTCACCAGCAAACTGTCTGACAGTCACTCTATTCCCTCCTCCAAGTCATTGATGAATATATTGAACAATATTGGCCCCAGTACCGACCCTTGAGGCACTCCACTAGTTACTGGTGTCCAACTGGACTCTGCCCCATTGACCACAACTCTCTGGCTTCTTTTCTTCAGCCAGTTCCCAGTCCACCTCACTATCCGATCATCCAGCCCACACCTCCTCAGTTCAGCTGTGAGGATGCTGTGGGAGACTGTGTCAAACGCTTTACTGAAGTCAAGACAGACCACATCCACCGCTCTGCCATCATCCATCCACCTCGTTATGTCCTCATGAAAGGCTATGAGGTCAGCTCTGGCTGTGGACGGAGGGGATAACCAGGAAAGGTGTCCAGACTTCTCACTTACTACAGAATTTGGGGAAATGCTTAGAAAATAAACCCCTTTTTCATTAAATTAGGTATATCACTGGAGAGATTTCTTTAAAAGAAATCTACTCGAGTATTCACGCCAGAAACTGGTTTTCATTGTAAAAACAAAAAACTAGACATTGCAAACAAGAGTTAGTAGACTTAGCTTCCTCTATTAATCATGTCTACTTGCTAATTAACAGAAAAAAACCTTGACACTTTGATAATTCCTGTTATTCGAAGGGAGGGAAGGAAGAAAGGAAATGCCCTGTAAGATTTCTTACCTAGCCAAGTAGAAACGTGTTCTCCGTGCCTACAGGTTTTCGTGGATCCTGCAGAGATGTCAGTCTCTTCCAAATGTAAAACCGTGCAACGTCCTCCCTTTCCACAACCGTCAGCGCTCAGCTGTGGCTGAGGAGGTTCACCGACAGCGCTCTGCGTACCGTGCCATCTGCACGGCTGTAATTTGTGACTCTCGGTTATCATTCGGGATGAGAACCAGAACACGCGTTTGTTTTACCCAAAGACGTCAGCGCAGGGCCCCGCCGCAGAGCTCACAGCCCCAGCACGCCGATCATTCCACAGAGAGACACGAGCCACGCACATTCTGTAATTTTAGGTGTCAGCTTCGAGTATATTGATACCAATAAACAGAAACAACAGAGTCTTAGAACCGCGCAAAGAAAACGTTTCTTGCTGAGGAAATACGGATTCTAAGGGTCAGGATAAGCGGTGTATATATACTGCTGCACGGAAAAAAATCAACATATAAATTACCTTAGAATCTACTGAATGCTTACGTGAGCAAAAATTGATTTTAAAGCATGCAAAGTTACAGAAGATAGAAGACATTTACTCGTGCATTTTCTAAGTTTCTACTACTAACAAAAAGAGAAAAAAGTGGAGTTTTACATCTAGAAACCCTAAATTATGCTGAAAGATTTCTCAGAAGCCTAAAACATGCATGGCAGCATTTTGGAGATCTTAATTTTTAGTTAGATACAAAAGCATCTTCTTCATTGGAGGCAGACAAAAATTAAATAAAAAGAACTTGCAATAGTCTGTAAAAATTCAATTCAACAGCTTGGCTTCTAGTTGCCTGTTACTGGTGATGCTACCATCTCAGTAACTCTCAGCTCAGCCTGTATATTCAGGAAATGTTTAAAAGCAATGGAAAAGAGTTAAAACTGGAGGGATGAAACTGAAATGTGAGTTAAGCCACATCGGCTGCAACTGGTGAACATCACCTGGCCGACATCCGGAAAAAACAAGGATCATCCTTATAAAATTATCAGCTTAAAACCCCTGGCATTCCTTAGTTAAATTAAGTTAAATTAATCGCTAGGTTATGCAAAAAGGCACTTTGCAAAAATCGCACCACACCTTCTCATAGTGAGATCCCAGGTGGAGCTGAGTCTTTATACCCAACGAGAATCTTTGAAAATACCAGAATTGCCTCCGTGTGTTTTGCATCCAAGGTTTGTTTCCAAAGGAGACAAAATCCCTTCTCCGCAGTGTGTGCGCAAACCCCGGGTGCTGTGCTGACCCTCTCCTGCTGCTGTGGCCGTTTCAGCACAGGAACACAAACCCCCATCACCTCTATGGAAACGGCTCCATGCTGTGTGCCAAGGTTCCAGGAAAGGAAAAGAAACCCCACATGAGAGAGGGTTTCCAGGTTTCCCTCTTCTCATTCTTTCCCACCATCTTCCTTTCCACTCCATTTTCAGATACATTCTCTACATTCAGTCTAAACTGTCTCGGTCCGTCTCTTGCTTCTGTTATTTTTACAGCGCTCCTCTCCTCTTACTCTGCTCATTTATTCTCTTATTCCCCACCTTCTCCAGTTTTTCTTTCTTTATTAATTCACTTCAACAGCCACGCCAGAGTTTATTACCCAGTGCCTTCCCAGCTGTTGTTTGCTTCTTCTCCTTCTCTTCTCCTTCTCTTCTTCTTCTCTTCCTCCTTCTCGTCTCGTCTCCTTCTCGTCTCGTCTCCGTCTCGTCTCCTTCTCTTCTCTTCCTCTCCTCCTCCTCTTCTCCTCCTCCTCTTCTCCTCCTCCTTCTTCTCTTCTCCTCCTCCTTCTTCTCTTCTCCTCCTTCTTCTCTTCTCTTCTCCCGAGCTGATTCTGTGAAGCTGAGTCAGACCTGTTGCCCAGAAGTTGATCCCAGCTCCCCATTCAAACCAATTCTCTCCTGCATTAACCACCTGTACATCGAGTTTTCTCTTTCGAATCAATTCATCTACTTCATGTTTCCGTTTGCCCTCATTTCACGTTTTCTTTATTACAACGCAGACCTCAGCTCCCTGCTGACTCTTGGGTTTTCAGCCACCCAGATCTCAATCAGGGTGCCCGAGCTTTGTGAGGAAATCCTGCTGAGGCTTTGACACGGTTTTCTTCCACTGTTCTACCTCCCGAAATACATTTGGTGAAAAATACCAGGTTAAGGCATTTTCAGGACACTTTTCCAGGCTGAAATCCTCACTTGGAAGTTCTTAGTGGATGAGTTCACTCCACTTAAAAGAACTACTCAAGTGAGCAACTGCCTACTGTAGTTGTACTGCACTGTACCACAGTGCTGACCAGGAACATACATTGATTCTGTATTAGAAGGGCAGGTAAAGCCATCATATGGCTAGCCTGACAAGAACAACTTTATTCTCCTATTCACTAAGGAAAATCACGCCACATTACAAAGAAAAGGGTTCAAGGTGGCTGTCAACACTGCCGAGAGCTAAACCACGGAAATTCATTGATTGATACCTTACTCCATAGCAAAATGCTACCAAGAACGAGGGGGGTACTTTGAAGAACTGCACGCTTAATTATATCATTAATAGCGTTTCCAGTATTCCACTTGTCATAGCTCAGATGCAAAAATTTGTTCCGGGTTCAAAACTGGCTTAAGGAGCTTTAAAGAATACACGATCTATTGTTTATGAATTACTTATGGACAGAAGTAGGATTTTGTGTGTGTGTTTATTATGCGAAATGGTTTATGATCTAGCTAACCAAATCCACCTTGGCTAACACTTGCCAGTTGGAGGAACATTCGGTATCTATATCTATATCTATATCTAGATATATATACACTGATAGGAATGATGTGGTTTTGTTGACGGGCAGCAGAAAACGAGTCTATTCATATTTGGACCCTAAGCTATGGAACTCTGCAAAGGGTTTTATAATTTCGCTCAATGCCCTGGCTGGATGTCTAAAAACTTACTAGTTACCTCCTCCTACTAAAATAACAAGGGTTCTCCACATTTATTTTAAATATCTATCTTGCTCTACAAACTGACTCCATATCTGTGTAAGATATATTTGGGAACGGACACTAGTTCCATCTTACATTTCCCAACTGATAGCCCTGAGCAGTGTTCCCAGTTTCCGGGCTGATGTTTGCTGTAGCGATCCCAGCAGACAACGCGCAGCTGACCGAGGGGTTTGCAACTGGAATTCAAAGGAGCGGGGCTCCTGTGCCACCAGAACGAAGAAAAAACCCACGGCCTCCAAGGCAGGACTAAGCTTTGCCAAGCACAGGAAGCAGAGAGAAATCGCCTTAGTCCCAGAAGCAGAATTGTGAGCCCAGGGAGGTGGGGGGGGTCTGCTGAGACACAAACGGCCCCTTTCCCGTTCCACACCACCTGCGCTGGGACCGCTCACTGCTGGATGCCAAGAACTGGTGCTCAAATGCTTCAGGCCTGCGACTAACTTGGTTTTATACAAGAGAATTTACAATCTCAGCTGTTTTGATTCAATTCCGAAACATATTAAAGATTTTACTTGAGTGGTGTATGTTAACCATTTGTTATATTACTACCTGACTTACAGAAATGTGAATTTAAAATAAGAGCTGAGAACTGTAAGATAGAAAAACAGTGACGGCAGAGATCAAAATTAGAGTTTTGCAAGTCTCTTTTCTGCTTTAATGGTACGTTGCTTGCAAAGTAAAGAAGAGAATTACTAATGTATTCTCTGTGTTTCGCTCAGCCTCAGAATGGACACTTTGCTGGCTCCAGAGCCCGTCCTGCGGTTCCAGCCATGCCTGCTGCAGCACCCAAATGCCCGAACCTGGGGCACTGCTACGAGTCAAGCACGTCGGGGACATCAACTCCACCGCTTAGAAAACCTCCCTCTTGCTAACGGCTCGCTGAGTTTATCCGAGAGCACGATGAAGGAGTAAATGGCACTGAGAACAACTCTTCTCTCAGGATGATCTTTCATTACTGAGCCTGCTGGTAACTGGGAGGGAAAATGACAGAAAGTGGTGATACGGTTCCCGGGGCCCAATCAACGGAACATTCAAAAGCACCTCGATCCAAGCGGTTCCCAGTCCAACTGACCAGCATCATCTCACCTCATCTCATCTCATCTCATCCCATCCCATCCCCAGCTGCCCAGACCACGAAAGATGCTTCTGCAAAACAATTCCCTTGTATAAACCGGGAACCAGCCACAAAAGGAACTCAAAGTGACATTAAACTATTTCTGCATGTTATAAAGGCGATACATGAAAGAATATTAGGTAAATTGAAGATTTCATATTTTCACGGTAGGCAACTTGGCATTTTTACTACTTCTTAGAGCCATGGCTGTTATTTGCAGCTGGAAATAGACCCGCAGCTCAGTTATTACAAAAGCTCCTTCTGTACAGCTCTGAAGTTCGCTGGAACACTGAACATGGCCTTGTCCAACATGATCTCATTTGTTTCAGAGCTTTCTAAGTTGTATGTTTTAAAAGAAAACTATATATATACCAATTAGTTATGAACAGCAACAGATAAAGTGCTCTTTGACTGCTACTGTCAATCTACTTGCTTTAATTTTTTGCCCCGTTCTTTTAAACCACACAATGGAGAATATTTCTTGCATGTTTCCACACATATAAAAGGAATACCATACCATACCATACCATACCATACCATACCATACCCTCTCCCTCCTTAGTTTCAGCAATTCTAGACACAGAATATCAGCACTGCCTGGTTTAACATTCTTATTTACTCGGGCAGCGTTAATCAAGAGTTTATTCTGAGGCAACTGTAAAAGATCACAAGCCTTCAAACGCTTCCAGTGCTGACGGGAGAGTATTCAACTCCAGTACAATACACACTAAATCGTCCTTCTCAAAGCACCGTAAAGGTGACCCTGAATACAAAGAAGCACGACAAAAAATCTGCTTGATGGAAACACGCTCATAAATACCTATTTGTGAGGCCTGCTGAACAATCCACAGCAATTGACTTTGCAGAGCAAGCCTCGCTGTCTTTATTGACGTGGTGATCGGTGTAAGAGAAGTTAATTGTTTTCTTAACGGCAAGGCTCAGTAACGAGGCAATAAATACACTACATAAACCCTTTGGTGTTACGGAGTTGCTGTGTGACAGACCAGTTTTCCTGGGCATCACACCGAGGCAAAGAGGTGACAAACACCTTTTCTTTGCGGTGTCTTAGTCCTGGAACAACTCATCCCCAAGGGGAGCTCAGAAGGCTCTTTTCAATGATACTGACACCCAACACTGAAACACTTCCTGCTCAGCACGGTCTTCAATGCAACAGACTGGGAAATGCATGGGAGAGCAAGAAAGTGTCAGCGTCAGTAGGAAAATATGTGGGCAGCAGTCAGAGATGTGCATGGAAATAGATTCTATCACCTGAATAAAACCTGTTTACATGGGCAAGAGTCAGAGATGTGCACAGAAATAGATTCTATCACCTGAATAAAACCTGTTTACACTGGGCACTGCTGGCAAATTTCTCTTAATAAGACCAACCACTGGAAAAAGAAATACAACAGATAGAAATGCAGTGGAGGGGAATAAAGTACCAAGAAAACCAGAGTTTCTGATCTTTTTTACTTTAACAACTGAGAAAATGTTAACAACTACAAAAAGTCGTTTTAAAAATATTAAAACTTATATTCTGACTCTAACTTTTCACTTTGCTTAAATCTCGATCTGAAATGTAATAATGCAATAACATTGATGGGGAAGGTGTCAATTCTGTCAAACATGAAAAGAGTTTGAGAATGCCCCACATGGGGAATGTGAACACAAATTTGGATCTATCATTGCTCTGGTCACAAACCACGGGTGGCATCTTCCACAAGAGCGTTTTTCCATACACACACTCTGATGTAAGCGTGCTGAAAAAATCCTCAAAGATAAACTAAGATTCGGTCAATAATGTACTCAAGTCAAACCAGAGCTCCCTTGGCTCTCCTGCGATGTCTTTCACACGCAACAGAATAAAACTCTGCTATAGTTAGCATTATGGAGGCAATTGTCTTCCACAGCTAATCGTCTTCTCTTAGCTCAATTTCCAGATTTCTACCATTTCTTCAGACCATTTCAGAAGACTAAGCACTGGTAACAAAGTAAGAAGTCGTTCTGCAAACCTTAGGTCTGAACAAAAGAGGAGGATGCGGGGCGACAAACGCCGCTTGCCGCAGTCGACTCGCGTTTCCAATGACTAAACTTCTTAGCGCCAGGATCGAAGTTTTAATTACTTCACAAATAACCCTTCCGATCCCGGACAGATCACTCGTAAAACCAAAAACTACAGCCGTAACATCACCTTCGTTTGTTTGGATAAAACCAGCTTGACAAAGCCAAATGCTTGTAGGAAGCCTCACGCCAGTATTTCTCTGTATTTCCTCAATATATTCAACCATCTCCCTTTCACCATGAAGCACCCCGTGTCTCCCCGGTTTACTCTTCCCCCCATATCACTGTTTCTGCGCCTCCTGATACATTTTCCCCCCCCTCATTTTCCTCTAACATTCACAAACCCTCTCAGCTACTCGGAGCAGGGAAACACGTGCCAAAAGACAAAGTAAAAGGCAACGCAACGCCGTAATACGGCTCTTGTAGAGGAAAAGAGAGGAAAGGATGAATTCTCATCTACTTGGACCAAAGAATTTTTGCCCAACTTCTGCACATTCCAGTTAGATCAGAACAGGCGTGACGCTTTTGTTAAGTTTGCTGTCAAGCTTTAGAGGTTGTGAGAGACTAAAACCAAAACTGGCAGTTACCAAGTCAGGAATGGAGAAACCAAGAGCACCAGTGAGTCAACTGTGTGTTTGTTAAGAGCAATCCACTCCAATTCAGATACTTTAATTCTATCATCGTCAAAAATTCCACAGAAGAATAGTACATTATTGCAACGGAACTTTCTGTGTTAGCTGAACGTGCTAATCACATTTTAGATATCTAAACTATTTTTACTTCATCAATCATCAGTGCTTGGCAACACAGTTCTATTGAAAGATAAATATTGTGCAATGTCTCCATGTAGTTTTATAAGTAGATCAATCAATTAACACAGCAATAAATTAGTTTCATTAACATGTTTCAGGCATTAGGAGGTGCTTTACTAATTAAAAGTCACATATTTAAGCAAATGCTATTCCCAGTTTATTCACGCAGTTATATTCCTCTTTATCAGAGTGGTTGCTTTACTGTTAGAGAGCAGAACCGAGACCTGATACAGAGACACCACAGCTGATCAGGGCCCAGGTGACGACAGCGGCGAGAATTTTAGAGAAATTAATCTCTTCAAAAATTGCACTTAAAACTTCCTTTGCACCACCATCGTTCTGCGGTGTTTCGGGGACTGCTTGTTTTTAACGGCGCTGTTTATCGGACAGGGCCCGGCAGAGCCGGCCCGGCACAGGCCGCACGTCCCACAGACGCGAAACCTCGGCCATCGCGTTTCCGCCAGCGCGCAGAACGAAAATCCGGCATCAAACCTGTGTCACGAGCATTTCCCAAAGCACACGCGTAACTAAACACCACAGACCCTACACACAACAGGGATGGGAGGCCTAAGTCACTACATGTACAACCACACCCTGTCACAGGATCCTCTCAAGAAGTGTCCGCACTCACGTATGGATAGAGCAATACCTGAAAATATTCCAAACGGATCTTTTCTGCAGAATAAAATTTTAAAACAGAAACGCTGCTGGCTTGGTGCACAAGTATGTGTATGTACAGGCTTTTGCTTATTTATGTTATACATAGATAGTATGGAATTCAAACAAGAGGAGGGATTCTCATTCCTTCAATGCATAAATTCTGTATTAACCACCATTTTGTTTACATGCGAAAGAAACATACTTTAGAATTATTTTCCTTTTACACGGAATCACCTGTTGTAGCTTTTTATCCAGAAAGGCTCGTTAAATAAGAGCTCTACCGCTGCTATAAATATGGGATTATCAGTCCACGTGAGCAAGTCCTAAAACATTCTAATGGTTTTCTCCCTTTAGAAACCTCTGTAACTATAAAACCGATTCCTCACCAATCATAAAATGAGGCAGAGAATATTAGAACATGGCATGAGCAGAATAATACGACAAAAAACGTTTTTCAGAGATACAACATCCATAGGAACCTCACAGTGATTTTCTTAAAATATTTATTTCGTTTATGCTTGAAAAGCAACATTTTAGTGCTAGCAATGGTATTGTCTAGAAGTTAATGCTCTTGGACCTCTCATACCTTTAATATACACGTAAATGTTCTCAATGACATTCTGACAATTCCAACTGAAATAGAGATCACATGAAAAACCTCAACATTGAAACCAAGCCCAAATGCTTAATTCCATTAAGAAGCAGCATCTATTCTTCCACATTATTTTGGCTTCGTGGTCTGCAGGACCAAAAGCAGACACTTGGCTTTGCACAAGTGCTCAATAAGTGTTACGAGAATATTTCCAGGGCAGCGTTTTGGGTTTTTTTGAGAGGCTGATCGGCTGGTACTGAGATTTGCCTGTCAGTTGTTACCTGTAACTGTCACCGCGCTTCGCAAAACGTCACCTTCCAGGAGGGAAAAAGCATTTACAAAAGGAGAGAGGGGTAGAAATAGTGAATTCTTTACCACAGTTTAACCCGGTGACTCAAAGATAACTGACAGCAAACACCTAAGCACACAACTTCCGCTATCAAACACGCTACCAGCAACGTCAGGCAGCGAAACGACGACGACTTTTTTTTTAATTTGAACATGACAATCCCCATATCATCCCAGAGAACTGCTGGCTCCTCTGGGTTCAAACACATCCCGCAGACGCCAGCTCCTCAGAACCCGCTCCGGCCTCTTTTCTGCAGATTTACCGAGCACATTCTCCTCTGTCCATAAAGAGGCTGTTTGAGCAGCTCCCACAGGAGAACAATGTCCAGCTCTGCAGCTTGCAGAACATATAATTAATTGTTATCTAATTGTTTTAACACATAGCCGTGGCCTAGAAAACACGAGTTCCAAGCGCAGGTTGAGGGTTTGGGGACTGGGGATTCGCGGCTCTGCAGCCCCTGCCCGTCCCTGCACACGCTGCCTAAAGACTTGAAGATTTCCAAGGATGGAGCACCAACCACCTCTGGGGAACCTGGGAGGGAGTTTTATCACATGTACAGTAAAAAATAATCTTTTAATATTTTCCTTGTGTTCCAGTTTGCGTCCATTATGAGGATGATGGGAAGAAAATCTTTATCTTGTAAAAACGGAGGACATTTGATACAGAAACCACAGGGATAGAAAAATGGAACATCACAACATTTCACTGTTTCTTTTCACAGGTTTTAGCATTTTACATACTTGAAATCGTATAATCTATTACGATGATTTATGTTGGAAGACATATATGGTCCAACAAACGGTGATGCTTGTTACCAAAGATCCCTCCTGGTCTTACGTATGTATTAGCAAAGAGCTCACGTGTGGTATTTTTCGGATAGATCGGTAAAAATGTGATTAAAACACAAGCGTACTTGTTATAACAAGTTTTATTTATCTGTAATGTACTGATCATGAGTGCAAATAACTGTTAATTGCAGTAAGTATTCCCAGCCAGGCCTTCACCAGCCAGCAGATGGAGAAATCAATGCAGCAGAGCCAATTCTTCATTTAGGTTTTGCTCTGCATGGACTGGAAAATTTAACTTGTGATGTCCACTTTATCATGACAAATAATTTGTTATTCAGCATGTAAACAGGCAAATTAGCAGAGCCAGAATCTCTTTTTTTTTTTACATTAGGACATGAAAGTGGACTACGAAGGAAACTATTTGACCAAACCTGTGACTCAGCTAATGCAGCATCAAAATTGAAAAATATACAAACTGAGATTAAAAATGATAGAGATTGACAACAGAGAGAACACATTAACGGCAGTTCAAATCAAAGCAAATTCCATTTCCACGATGAAGCACTAGCAGTTGATACAATGCTGAAGAAGAACGCTAGCAAACCGTTTCACATTATTTTACTGCAAACTGTTAACTGTATCTGAGTTTCAAAAGAAAATGAATTTCTTTCTTTAGAACAGTGACAGGCTATTTCATACAGATCACTTAAAATGTTTTGCCTCATCAGCTCTGTGCCTGATTGTATGCAATCTTTGCACTTGGAGAAATCCCCAAAGGAACAGCCTTGCAACCAAAATTTTAGGCAATATTCCTTCCAGCATTTAATAAGCAGTGGATTCAGTATTAGACACATGGTTTTCTGTTCACTATAATAATATTCTTGGACCTAAATCAGATCTTAAAATTGATTAATTAAAACGGAATCTGTAATTTCTACCTATAAGATGCCTAATCAGACATAAACTTGATGGGATTTTTCATTTAATTTTGCAGCAAGAAAAAACTCCTTAAGACCAGGTAATTATTTTTCTTCTTTTATATTTCATTGCTTCCTAACAGACAGATCTAATGCCCTAGAGATTTTTTTAATGCATATTAAGGCTGTAATTTTTACTTCTAGACTGAGGTATCACTGCTCTCTACAGCACAGCCCTATGACTAATATCTCACCGTTTTGTAACCACTGACCCGCTCGTTAATGAAGATGTAATCAGCTACTATGCACACACGTGCAATAACACACAAATGAAATATACCAGAGTTATTATCTGTATTTACAGTGTTTTATATGAAAAATATTATTAAGCCTAACAGAAGAACTGCAGGAACACTACAAAGGTTATAACTGAATAATGTAATAAACGCTTGAGAGAGTCCAACGTGTTCAATATCTCCTGTTGACGAAGCTCCAAACCCATGAAGGATGGACAATAGCGGAGAAGCTGGTAATAGGAAGCGCATTTTCTTCTGGATTGTTTTTCTTACCAACAGCGCCAGGTCACGACTCAGAAAATAAAGGACACTGAGAACTGAACTGATAGCCCGGCAACGATGGCACCTTCTCAAATGTGCTCCTTCTATCACTGTCTGAAACACCTTCACTCTGCTTGGTACCGCTGCTCTAGCTGCACAGGTATCTCAGCAGAAAAATGCATTAAAGGCCATTTGGTCAGTGCAGATGAGGTGTTTGGTCATTTGGCTCAACAGCTCGGCTTTTGCAGACCCCCCCGTGTTCCACGGAGCGCTCTGAGCCGACAGAGAACGCTGAGACACGTTAGTGGAGAACAAGTGCCAAGGAGATCACCCACAGACGCATCTAAGAACAGGAGTTTTCTGCCATAACGTCCGGATAAAGAATATTTAGGAATCCGCTGTACTCCACGGCTTCATGGGATGCGTTGAGAATTACGAAACTGCCGAATGCAAAAATGCCCTCTAAAAATGACCGTAGGCTGTTTGCAATGCGCGGTGTGGCGCATGGCGGGGGGGCACAGCCTGCTGAGAAACGGGGCTGGCAAATCTCCCTGAGCAAACCTGCCTGAACAGCTCCCCTCCCTTAAAGATCAGGGCTTCACTCTGCAGCACCACGCTTCACGGACTAAACCGCAACCGTAGTGAGAAAACAGGTTACTTAAATACGCTGCCTTCGCAATAAAACCGTGCTCTTTCTGTGAAGTTAATTGTGCCTTTCTCATTCAGCTCATTACATTTATTAGAAGAATTAGGACTGGGGTTTTTCACATCAGCGGAACAGGGTAAAAATGTTTCTTCTGACTTGAGCATCAGTGGTAGAACCCATTGGATGGTGCTGTGATTTTGAATCTTTTCCTGTGCAGCTCCTCATACCTGGCACTTTTTCTAATAAACAACAACATGAGATCTAAATTCTACTTACACACTCACAAAAGAGATGAGATTAACTATCAGAAAGCAAATCAATTGTTTAAGGCTGAGGAGTAAGAGGAAATTTGTTTTCCCTTCCTGTTTTTAACACAAGTGCCTAAAACATTATAAGGAAACCACTCTTGAAATGTCATCTCTTAAAGTAGAAGAAAAAGATACTGGAATAAAATATTTCTCTAAACCCAATGTATTAAGATGAAAGAAACACCTGAAAAGAAGTACCATTGCGTTTACATCAGTACTGTGTCACCTCATAGTTATCACCTCACAGTATTGCCAAGGTTGAATTGTACAACTAATGATAGATTTCTTTTTTAAATATAAATTTGAAACCAAAAATCATTTTGGTTAAAACATGTCAATAATGCATCGCAGTTCAAGTACTGAACTGCTACTGTCAATACGTCCTCCATCACTTAAGGCCAAAGCTTCGAATTCAGATTTCTAATTAGAGTATCTACAGTATTTCCTGATCTAAGAGCTTCTGGTTGAAACCATCGTCCACTTCTGTCATATTTTAATATTAATTGTGTTGCTGGTTTTGTGCCTGCTTGTACTGTTCAGGTAATGATAATTACTACAGCAACTAAACGATCATCATTTATTAAAATATCTCATACTCACAAAGCTTGAAATTGAATTTCTTTCATAAACAACTGGCTGAGGAGGAAAAACTATCCGGCCTCGACTTCCAGATGTTATCCTGCATCACCACTTGTCTGCGTGGAACTCGGGATAATCAATGAGAACAAGCCAACGAGAAGATGGGACCTTAAATAGAATTTATTTTCCTGCTCTACATTTAAAGCAACAAATTACGGAATGGAGTTGAAAAGAAATTATCAGCTCATACTTCACACAGCTATATTTAACCATCTTAAAATAAAATCTAATTGGACAGGAAGAGCAAAAATTATTTAAATCGAAAATTCAATTGCAAATGTATTTCGTACTTGCCCCCCCTCTTCTTTAAAAAAGAAAATGAAGCACAATGTGAAGGACAACTGCTTTAAAGTGACCTGACAAAGCCACGCGTGGGCCCCTCAACTGCAATGACTTGAAACCACTTCGATCTTTACAGTCTTCAGTCAAGTTCTACAAACCAGGTTCTCAGGGAGAACAAGGTGAGTCTCCAGAGATGTCTGTCCCTACAAACATCATTTTGCCATTTATATCAACACCATCCAGATGTCTCATCAAATTGATTTTTGCTCTTTCAAATCCAGGAAAAATTGAAAAAGCCTGAATGCCACAAAACGCATCCTTCCATTTCCCTACGACGTGTTCTAATAAATGTGGCTTTCTTGAAATAATGTGTCGACTTGAATATTTGAAACTCTGCACAAGCCCATGGAAGTATCGGAGCCACGTGTGTGCGCTTCTGCTGAAACGGATTCATTTTGAATTGGTCTGGATTCTGCACACTGACCTGGCCCTGGACTCACGGGCAAGGACGCGCAATCCCTGGGCAGCAAGTTTAACGTGACGGGTCACCGGGAACGTGTGTTCATCCATACAGAATCTGTACAGGTGTAGGACTGAGAAACCCTTACACCGGAAAATTATTAGTGAAAGAAATAAGATCACACCACTTTCAAAACCACATTTTCATTATTATTTCTTAAATACTTCTAAATATCATTTACAAATACTATAAAGAATTTATTCAGCAAAACTGAAAGATGTTAGTAGATGATATCCCTTGTATGACTGCACATCAAAGGGTTTGTTTTGGGACTCGTGACAGACGATTGTGTTACGCTGTTTCTGGACATGAACATGAACGTTAATGAAATCAGAACTTGCACCAGCAGATAGCAAAATTCATCCAGGAAGAGTTCATCGGCTTGGTATTTGATTTGGTTAGTAAGTACCTAACAGTGTTCCACTTTCATCCCCCACAAGTCAATTTAAAAACAAAAATACAACCCCCCTGCAAACAAATAGCCAAACAAACCTGAAAAAGACCAAATGAAAGAAACCAAAACCACCTAAAGTTTGAAGAGTACGTATGGATGCGGATTGTGAGGTCACTTACATGTTTTTGCAAGATTTACACAGTGATTTTTGTTTAAAGTCACCATTTAAATAAACAAAAAATACTATCTATGTCACATATTCATTTAAATATGACAAAACAACTTATAATTTGAACAGGAGCCTTCTATTAAAAAAACCCACTGTTTTAAAGATTTTGGAGATGCTGGCATTATATTTTAAAGTGAAGTGTGATGAAAAATACATTCTTGACTACTTGACAGGTACTTACACAAAAAAGGGCATCAGCTGAATAAGAGTCTCCTTTTTGGGGTTGGCTGTGAATTCTGGCACAGTTTGAATAACTTTGTTCATTACGTTCCTTAGGTAGTTCTGTAGCTGCTTGCGTCGCTCTTCTACAAACTTCGCATCCTAAAAGTAGAAAGGAAAAAATATAAACGGTGCAAAGACTATGCTTTTCAATTCTGTAACGTAGCTAATCAGTCCTAATAAGCACAACATTTGATCTTTTGATGCTCTATGTTTATTACATCTATAGAAATATACGGGCAATATGTGAAAAATAACAGACCCATGGAATCATTTTGGATGGAAGAGAGCGGTAAGCTCGGGGCGTCCACCCATCCCGGGCTGTGTCCGTCTCAGAGCCGAAGGAAAATCACACAACCTCGTTAAATCCCTGACAGGATGCCCAATTGTCTCCTTTGCAGAACGTCTGTTTATAAACCAGAATTCTTCCCTAACAGGGGAGCCCTGTAACATCCTGCAGGGCTGGGCAGGCAGGGAGGCAGTGGTGTAAGCATCCACGCAATGGGTTTCCACATGCACAATTCCCAGTTCTTGCAGGAGGAGATACCAACTTATTCCCACCATTTCTTCAGAATTGGTACCTTTCAGATGGCAGGTACACAAACTCCAGAATGGAGTAGATTGCTTTTTTAAAGATTATATCGCAAGTCTCATAAAACTGTTTTACTGAAGCTCCTGTGGTATTTTAGATCTCAGGATTTTATACTCTGTTGGCCCCAATAAATAAAATAATTCTAAGAACTCCACCTTCTGCTAAGGGACTTACAAATGCAGTCTAACACACCAGCGCAAACCACGCGTCCCGTAACTTCAGCGTTTTGCCGTGAGGGATCCCAGTTATAGCGAACTATAACGTAAAGTCCACACGTGTCGCACTAACATGAGACTCTAATGGGTTTCCGTTAGGTGAGGAAGTGTTTTCTGCTCTTGGCTTTTATTTGCATGTGATTACTTAATAACATATAACTGCGATTACTGGAACACTTCTAATTGCTGAAGACATCCATACTTAGAGGCTTCAAAAAACTCAGGTAGTGCTTGTGCTGTTTTAATTAAGTTCCAAACCACACAGAGATTCTGTTTATTTGTTTTCCAGATCTGAACTTGCACAGACGCCCAGCCCTGTTTCACATTAATACACGGAATAAACAAAATCGGCGTGAAAATGAAAACCTATCGGTCACATTGCTCCAGCTTCAAGCCCCCAAGAAAATCTCTGCACCACATTCATCAGCACTTCTTCAGTTCTTCAGCTTTTTGCTCACGAAGCCTCAACAACAGCATTTGCAGTGAAGTTATTTCAATTACATTATAATCTGCTCTCAAGCAGAGGCTGCATTCTTTTAGTACGACTGTCGTGCTGTACACGTATTTAAATAAATACATCATCTTTCACGGGCAGGACCACTTTACCACAAACACAGCAGCAAAATGGTGAGTATGGGTACTTTCTATCCCTTCTATTATGGTACAGAATCTCATTAACTATGGCTAATAACGGCACAAAGGAATTTTCTAATTAAGACTGCCAGCACACGCTTCGGGAATGCAGTTGTGCTGTTTACAGCTGATCAAATTAGCGCTTATAATATCGCCATCTTCCTGCCACTTATTCAAATAAAACGCGGAAAACCTCCGCAATTAAACTCAGCCTGAAACCAGTGAAAAATGCTCTTTTATTCCGACACAAACGTGATCTCTAAACCAAGCCCTGCGCGATTTGCCGTGAAGTTCTGGACCATGTTCCGAGGCCCACTGTCGCCCCAATGTGACGCAAACCAGGGGCAGGTTCGCTGTAGGTCACTCTGGAGCATTAAACGGGCCCTTTCCAACAGCAGGTCGGCTACTCAGAGCAATTATTTTACCACCCGGTTGTTACTGCCAAGAGGTTTTTATCACGACGTAGTAAACAGAATAAGTGGTAGTAGAAAAACATCACTGGCTCAAAGCTTGGCCAGGTTTTTTTTCAGTGTGAAAATATAAAAAGGTAACTTACCCTCTTTTCATTGGACCCAACCATCCACAATTGAAATCTAGTTAAGTGTTTTACATTCCAACTCCTAAACAATGCTTTTCTTTACAAGCAAAAAGCAAAGGGAAAGAGTTGGATTCGGATTTGCCCCAGTGAATAAACCCCAAGCTTTCAGTACGGATCTTCGGTGACTGGATGAGACTGTACCTGTCGATACAAACATCCGCGATCTGCTCACACAGGACCGGCAAACTCAGATTCAACACACAGACTGATGTGTGCTCGATATGATCGTACCTTGGGGACAAAGCTGGTTTGCTAAAATTACAACTAGATAGACTTTGGAAGAAAATCTTACATTTTCACAGTATCAAAGGTTAGATTACACAGTTTCATTCTCTGGAAAATAAATGCGTATACGGGAAGATAAAGTAACAGGACTGAATAAACGCACTTTGGAGATCTCCGCTAACACGGCTGAAGGAGACCTGCTCTCAAACCCACGCACGGGTATTATCACAAATATCAAAGGTATTGTCTGGAATTCGGGTAAGAAAAATGTCTAGAAGAACTGGAATGAGTGAGATGAATAAATAGAAGGTCTTGTCTCTAATAAGGAAAAATAATCAAGGCAGTCATTTGACCACCTGGGATCCGAATCCCAACAAAGATCTTTTCTTTGCCTCATAAATTTCTCTTTTGATCTGCAGGAATGCTTTATGAATTTTACCCATCTTTATTAGATACGCTGCTTTTGTTTCAGAAGACCAGCACTAGCAAGAGCTCTGGACAAAAAAACCCCAGTAAGTTCTTCCAAATCACAAACTCCAGTCACTGTTATTTCCCAGCCCACAGTTCAAGAGCTTTTGATTGAGAGTCCACAAAATTTCAGTTAACGAGCAAAAAGGCTTCAGGTTGCAGAAGCATCAGAACACATCCGGGAAAATATTTTTAATCTGAAATTAATGTCTCCCAAAATATTTCGTGACATTCTTTTTGACTGCGAATTTGCCAAGTTTCTGCCCACAGCAAAATGCTAATATCGAATTACAAATATCGAAAAATGAGAATACGTAATGGAAATCTTAGACTCTCAACCGCTATCAGAAGATGATAGTAAGCTATAAAGCTACAAAGCGGTGTCTGACATACCATATTTTACGTTACGCTGTTTTGGAGTTTTTCATTACAAGCCAAGTTCATTCCAAGTCGCAGCGTAAATAGTTTCACACAACTGCTGGTCTTCCACATGCACCGTTAGCACGCAACAGATGGCAAAACACTGATATTCTTCATTATTAATGGGACAGCTCACTTAAGATGTTTCAAATATTTTCCAGGAGCCGTTGGCAATGGCGACACTGCCATGGTTACCTGCCACGATTTAGGGACCGATAAGATAAAACACCTCGATATTCTGGGTTTGGTGCTGCTGCCATCAACACAAAATGCACTGCTTCTGATCTTCTAACAATTATTGATCATTTAACTAACCTCCTATTGGCAGCGCACAACGAACCAGCTCAGGCTTCAATCCAACTCCATTAAAATAAAGGAAATCTGGCTTTAGGACTTTACTGAGAGCCGTTTCAGCCTCTGACAGCACATAGAGCATTGCATCCTACATAGAGCTGACAGAGACAAACCTGCAAATGCAGAAATAAACTCGGGTTATTCTACTGTAGCCTCATCTTGCTCAGTCTTCACAAAATTATCATCTCAGTTTCTGTCAGTTTACAAGACACCAAATCATTAAGCTCCAAATGAAGCTGGGAATCAGCAGCTGAAATGGGAGCTAACGAAACGTTCTGGTGCTGAATCATTCTTAACCGGTATGGGATTCAAAACCAGTTAGATAGCAAGCACTGATTTTTCCAGGCTAATCGACACCTTTGCAAAGGTCACAGGACACATGGCTCCAATACACCTGCCCCTCGGTAACGACCGCAGAGTGAAACGGCTCTGCGGCCGTGCAGCTTCCAATACCAACTATACTAAATATACCAAATACGAGAAATATGATGTAAAAATAATCTCAAAATTACTGAAGGTACGTGAGCTCGAAATTCGCATCCTAGTGGTATTGCCAGTTTGTGTAGGGCAGAATTGGGCTAGTGTCGTACAACAAAACCAGGGGACACAACACACAAAATTGCCATTTTTCCCCAGCACTGGGATTTTTTTGTGCATTTACTGTTCAGCGGAACAAAAGGGAATTTAAGAGGATGAGACACAAAGAAGAAATCAAGGAGCTGTCAGTTTTGAAAAGAAATCTATCCTTCTTTAAACAGAGATTTACTACCTAACTGTAATTATCACCCCGTGTTTCTCTACTCAAACGGTTGACGCATTTCCATCTCCAGCTACGGGTTCATTGTGGTGACACCCAAATGTAAGCAATGCTTTTAGATGAAGTTCTTTGGAAAAGGCGTTGCTGCAAAACCCACCTGGCCCAGCACAAACTTTGGTGCACAAGTACAACACCTGCATTTGGAATTTTCTGAGCCTGAGGCTGTGCTTTGCTAATCCGGGCTTTATTCAAATGGCGATTTTTGAAAGAAGTCTTACCTCTTCTTTTGAGTAAAAGGGTAGTTTATAGATCCCAGCACGATCGCTACAATGGTTTGTGGTCATGCTAAGGCTTTTTCAGAATACACCATTTGAATGTGATAAATCCTTCCCCCGGCTGATAAATCTCAGTCAAATCATGTCCTGAACTCACAGAATCCTGGAAACAAGAGTGTTTCCTAAGACACTTGGCATTTTCAAGTGAGCAACATCATCCATCCAAAAGGCTCAACTTCTCAAAATCCTCTTTGAGAAAAAGTGTTCAAAATTAATAAATATATGAAAACAGACAAACAAACCACCCTCAACAACGAAAAAACCCCTAAAGCTGATTTCTTTTTAGTGTTGTGTTTAACGCCACCATCAGAAAAAGAGGTCATTAAAAAGCATCAATAGTAAAGCGCAGCCGATAGCAGGACCTCGAGGGCTTGTCTTCTGCTCAGCTCTTAAACAGGGAAGTTCTGGTTCTGTTTTCTCCTCAGACCAAGTGTTATCCGTCTACCCTTGATTTTTATTCAGGGGAATCTGTAAAGCACAACAGTTCATGAGATCCTTTTTTCACTAGCCCGTATGACAGCAAGAACTACCAACAACATCAGTTAAAACGTGTCTCAGCTCAGTGCTTCCCCCAACACTGCCGTCTTCTTTCTTCATCTCTTGCTTTTAGCAAGTTTGAAAATGCTCTGAAGACCACTGAAGAGACTTTACATTTAAAACAGCAATTAAAAAAAACCAAGCCAAAGCCCTTTAAAAACACGGTACGTACAGAGCTTACAGTGCACATGCTTAAAGTGATGCCTTCCCTTAAAAATAATGTATTAATTTTAAAAAGAAATCCATGATGGTAAAGAGCCAAACCCATAAACGGGTTAACGAAAAACTCCCGTTTATGGGTTTGGCTCTTTACCATCATGGATTTCTTTTTAAAATTACACGGTACAACGAGGAAAAGTAGATTTCTCATGCGGGAAGAGTCTCCCGCATTTCACATCATCTGAAGGATTCAATATTTCATTTTCTCTCCTTTTTAAAAAATTAACACTGAATACGTTTAGTACTAGCAATTGTTGTCTAGCAAGAAAGGTTAGAATTTGCTGATATTTATAAAACAGTACATTTGTGGGAGATAAAATCCAGCGTATTGGTAGGTACAGAAAGATGGAAAAATGTGGGTAAAATTTTAGCTCAGAGAAAGGCGGTTTTAATTTTATTTCTGTAATCAGGTCTCCCTGCTAAGGTCTCT
>VWYH01002733.1:432037-474940 GCA_013399365.1 Pampusana beccarii
TTTTAGCAAGTTTGAAAATGCTCTGAAGACCACTGAAGAGACTTTACATTTAAAACAGCAATTAAAAAAAACCAAGCCAAAGCCCTTTAAAAACACGGTACGTACAGAGCTTACAGTGCACATGCTTAAAGTGATGCCTTCCCTTAAAAATAATGTATTAATTTTAAAAAGAAATCCATGATGGTAAAGAGCCAAACCCATAAACGGGTTAACGAAAAACTCCCGTTTATGTGTTTGGCTCTTTACCATCATGGATTTCTTTTTAAAATTACACGGTACAACGAGGAAAAGTAGATTTCTCATGCGGGAAGAGTCTCCCGCATTTCACATCATCTGAAGGATTCAATATTTCATTTTCTCTCCTTTTTAAAAAATTAACACTGAATACGTTTAGTACTAGCAATTGTTGTCTAGCAAGAAAGGTTAGAATTTGCTGATATTTATAAAACAGTACATTTGTGGGAGATAAAATCCAGCGTATTGGTAGGTACAGAAAGATGGAAAAATGTGGGTAAAATTTTAGCTCAGAGAAAGGCGGTTTTAATTTTATTTCTGTAATCAGGTCTCCCTGCTAAGGTCTCTCGGAAAGGAAATCTATTAGTCCAGGTAACTTGGTAATTTAGCAGCACCATCACAATAAGGAATAAATTTAGAAAATTATATTTCCATTTTATACCACGAGGCTACTCGAATACCTAAGTGACGCATGAGTTGTTACAAAACTGCAATATTTTTATCCAGCAGCTGTCCAAGCAGCATGGAAATCACAGCTCTTTCTTTCCCCCCAATGTCATGATGTAAAAGCACCATCTGAACTGTTTCTATGGTCTGTCTTCAATGATTCGTTAGAATAAATTGCTTAACGACAGGATTACATGACAGCAAAAATAAAAACGCCTTTTGACAGGCAAAATTTAGTTCGGTAGACCCTAAACATTGTGTTCCTTCTTCCGAAACTTCAGCAGCCATTAAGAGCAAATTTTTGTAACTTGAGAAGAAAAAGCCTCGACTCCCTGTTTTCGGGCACTGAGCGCACACATTAAATCCGTGTGATGTTCTGAAGCTCTTTCCCTTTCCAAATAAACCACGGGAAATGAAACCCAGCGCTCTGCCCCGCGCCCGGGAACCCGTGCGGGTCACCCCGAGCCCCAGGGTCACCTGTTTGCTGGCAAGTGTTGGTCATGCAAATGCCAACGAGCTCCTGCTGACTTATTTCTCTCCTCTTAGACAGTGTGACGATCAAGCAATGGCAACGATGTACATAAAACATCCCCTGCGGCCTTTTCCAGCAGAAAACCCAGAGGATCCGGATCCAAAATGACGGTGGATGACTGTGTAGCCCCCTTAGTGTGCAGGTGACAGTGTCACATCAGGGCTGTGCTCTAGCAAAGCTCTGGCATTACTATGACTTTATTTCTATCTGTACTTCAATTAAGTTACCTATTTGAAAACGAGATTGTATTAACCTGATTATCAACGGTTATGTAAAGCTCATATTTCTTTGAGAATTGAAATTTTCATGGTGAACCCAGAAAGTTGCTTTTACGACTTTAGGATGCCATAAAAACCAGTGTTATGGAATTAACACATATGGCTATACCCATAAGATTAATTTGAGTCCCTTTCCTGATTTGAACACAATACCAATGGACCCCTTTCTTTTCAACCACACTACAGCACAACGTGCCTGTCAATTATATTAGCTATATCCTGAAACCCACAAGGCAAAATAGTTTATGCAAATAACTCAATATACTAGTTAAGTCCCCTAAGAGGGTTCAAAATTAAAATGTACTTACTTTGAAAGTCAAGAATAATATAGAATTTAAGCATCTATATCACATCATCCAAAAATCAAATTAAATAAGCATTAATGAAAGCAATCCTTAACTTCAAATTTTTAATATATAACTTAAGGATTTATATTTCCAAAGCTTTTCTCCTTTAATAAAAGTATTCCAGTGCTGAAACATCCGAGAGTCATAATTTTCTACTAATTCTACATGAATATCAAAGCTTACTCCCAAGAAACATTCTTTAGCCCCCTGCCCCAACGGCATTAGCTACAAGTTGTGTGTTACTTGCTTCCGAAGTCACCGTTCCCTGTGACCGTACGACTTTGACAAACTCCTCTGATGGAGAACAGTTTCCATGAGCCACTAAACCCCAGAAAGTATAAAAGCACAGGTAGCCGTACTTCTGATTTCAATGCAAGTCAAACACATACTCAAATTTCAGGGTGTCCCAAAGTGCTTTGCTGAATCAGGGCACAAAAACACCCAAGCCTAAAATGAAATTACTTCCGTCCCTAAGATTCTTTCCGAATCTTGAAGCATTCCGTAGTTCTTCTGTTATTGCCGATCCACCTGTTAAACAGGAATTCTTACACTTCAAAATACATATTTTAAAATACATATTTCAAGCACCGTCGGTACATTAACTGTTACATTTGCTATCACAGCAATAAAACGTACACTGGACATAGGCACGTGAATTAATTCCTTTAAATCACTAACGCGATTTTCCACGTCAGTCTGGAGTGACCGGCGGTGTTTTCATGAATGTGTTTTCATTAATGTGTGATGGTCTCGGGTATTTACGGGAACAGCACGAGCAGAGGTCCCTCTGCGGGTGGATGGATGCAGGACGTTTCCCTCCCTGTCTCAGTCCTCAATGCTCATCTGGGAGGCAACAGGATCTCACAGTTTCACTGGGTCACGGTAGCAAAATATATCCTGTGTTAACGTATGTACACAAACTACGTAATGTAGTGAGCACAGGGCAACAAACGCTGAATTTTGAACTCGTATTCTGGGTTGGAAACCTGACTTAGGGCAAACACACAGAGCTTTTCTTGAGGAGGCAGAAACAGCTCTATTGAATAAGTCAATAACCTTAAAAGAAAAGGACGTAGCATCATGGTCTCTGAAAAACATGAGCAATATAAGGGTGCCTCTTTTTCCCATACAGTTTCCTCATCAAATCATGCATCTCTCAGCCCAAGAGCAGCATTTACCCTCCTTCCCGCAGGAAAGTGCTGCCACAGAAGTCAACAAGAATTCTTAAACACCAGAGCTCTATCTTAGATAAGCCTAAGATAAAACCTATATTCTGTTTTATTTGCAAAATAATTTTTAGCTTCTATACCTTTTAATCTGAAAATAGTTATCCTGCTACACATCTTAAGCTCTTCACTATCTTCAGCAACAGGCAAACAGACCAGACATGGATAAAAAAGCAGAAAAAGAAAATCAAGTCCCTGGTAGATAGATCTTGAATAGAATTGATAGATAAATACGTAATTGATAGATAAATACGTAAATAGATCTTGAATAGAATTACAGGACACATTCCAGTAGCCAACTTCCTATATATCCTAAACGTTGTCTTTGATGTTGTCATACACGTCTATGTGTGTTTAAATAAAAACAGATATCTTTTAAGATACATACACATAATATTTACAAACTCTTAAAATAATTACACACACTAAATCATCTACAGTTTGGCTAAGTCACTGATAGGTAAAAGGAATACTTAATTAGATGTTTACTAAAATCCATTTTTTAACTGCTACAATCTGCCCAACGCACAAGTAACAACGGAGATTTTTAAGGACAACGCAATGTTCGAAAAATGAGAACAACAGGTCCGGTAAATCCTCACATATTATTACTGGCATTAGTCCGAAAGCAACTTTCCAAGAAAAAAACACAACAACAAAACGCCAACAAGGGTTGAGAAGCTAAAGGTAAGAGCACGTGTTAAATGAGAACAATTCAGCTCTATTTCTAGGCAAATGCTCTGCAACCAAGTACGGGGTGGTCGGAGGAGGCTCTGAGCTCAGCAACAAACTGGGATGAGCGGCCACAACGGCCCAACCGCCGCGGCTCATTCCGGTGGGAACCGAAAAGACCCAAAGCACCGAGGGCGAGCGAAAAGGCCAACAGCCGTTTCATGCAGGAAAACCACAGGCCGAAATTACAAGTCTCGCTACGTACACCCGCATATAAAGCACCGAGCAAACCACAAACCAGGCTGATTCGTGGGGAGCATGGTTAAAAATTACAAAATCAACCAGTTCAAGTGTTAAGAATATACAGGTCAGATTTTTAAGTTTTAAATAAAATGATGTGTAGTTTAAAAAAAGAAGTCCAAAAATATATGATGAGTATATGACATTTCTCTTATACGTGCAACAAAAACCACATTTCGTGTTTTCACTCAAACAAAAGATGGATAAAGTGAAGGAAGAACGCTTATTCTTGCCAGGACTATTTATAAAGATATTGACAACTATTTGCTACCGGCACCGAAAGATCATTAGCAGAAACATACAGCATGGGGACCACTACTTATGGGAATTAATGCATGGAGTCTTGCAAGCATTACTGGTTTATTTTCCTTCAGCAATTGAATTATCCATTCTGACTTGATTCAAAGCAACGTTTATAAATCAAATTATTCTTTTCATAGCATTACATTAGTTCTAGCTTACTATATTCAAATGTTTAAACTGAGACACTGAAAATAAGGTTACCAACCTGAAAGGCAAATACACTCTTTTTTGTAATTGAAATTAGTTACCTGTGCGAAGCAACATTCCTTCCTCTTCTCTGTTCATTTTCTACTAACTGGTTTTCTGTATATTAAATTTACTTTTCCTCCAGCATTAAAGACAATTTCTAATCCTACATATGTAATTTGTTGAAAGATCATGAACACGAACTATTAAGATAAACTGTCCCAACTTAAGGCAAAGTCAAAGGCAAAAAAACATTAAAAACGTAATAATTAGAATGAATGTAAATATTAGATTTTTAATCTAATTGCTCAATATTTTCAGATTTCACTGCTACTCGATGACAATATATATGCAACAATTAATACTTCATTTTCTCACTTTTTAAAATCCTCACTCAGCTGAAATTCTGCTTTCTTTCAGCATTTTCCATGTGTCAAACTCTGCAATTTTGCATTTGAGCCCGGTCCGATTTCTGGTCCAGTAAGCAGGAAAACGCTGCACTCGGACGCCTGGTTCTCCACAGCTGCTTCTCCATCGCTCTCTCCCAGCCACGTCCGCTCCCCAAAGCTCCGATGTTCTGCAGAGCAAACCAGCGCGAGGCTTTGGTGACCCCGCAGCTGCGGCTCCAGGTCATTCTGTAGAACAGGAGGTCCCCTCCACCCGAGACACGACCGGACACCAAATTCAGCGCCGTATCACGGGAGGTATTTGTTACAGCAAACCCTCTGCCAGTGCCACCTCACCACAAGCACATCGCCCTCGCGGGCCTCCCCGTGCCTAAAGCCACGTGTTGTAGCTACACCGTGAATAACGTCATTCAGGTGAAGACCTGAAGGACATAAAAGCACACACCACCATTTCCCAAAAGCCGTAAAATAGTAAATTTTCAGCCATTTCCACGCGGAGGACTATGTTTTACCAATATGTTATTTGGGCGTCTAATAACACCGAGGATTTGTAAAGGATGTGAAAACCATAGATGGATGTAAAGTAAATAGAGATACTTCTGTCAGCAGCATTTAGGTACTGAAACTGCTCTTTATGCACTGATTTAGGACTGTATTGATTAATCTAGAAATAGGAAGCCAGCTGCAATCCTATGGAAAACAGTTTAACTACGTCCTGGTTCTTCGAAGCGATGGCATTTTTGTGAAGCTGGCCGTATGGTTTTTGGACAGTGTTTGCTCTAGAGCGAACTGGACTGGAAAAGAAGATTCACTAAAAGAGAACTGGTCTTGTTTTAACCGAACCCAGGACAAACTAATATCAGAGAGAAAAAAATTATACTGACATCTAACAGCATCTTGAAAAGGGAACTGATATTTCAAAAGCAGTATTGAAAAGAGTAGCATTGACACTATCTCTTCCAAACATATCACCAAATATTAACCGAGCCTTTTACTGAACATTTGCATGTGTAACATGCTGCACAAATTTCTCATCCTGAACTGCAAGTTGTACAACGTTCCAAGACAGACATTCCCACATGAATTCATTAAAGAAACCTCCCAATGACTTCAGCTTGCCCTGTCACGGAGAGGAGTCCACCTCAGGGCCACTGACACAGCCCGGCCAGCCCCACAGAGCCGCGTGTGCCAAGAGGCAACTGTTCCTGCTGGATCTGCTGGTCAAACCTCCAATCCTGGGGGCAGTTTTGGNTCCCCAGGAACAAGCGCCAGGAGCAGAGGAAACGGCCTCAAGTTGCACCAGGGGAGGTTGAGGTTGGATCTGGGAACAATTTCTTCCCCAAAGGGCTGTGGGGCATTGGCACAGGCTGCCCAGGGCAGTGCTGGAGTCACCATCCCTGGAGGGGTTGGACAGACGGAGATGAGGTTCTCAGGACATGGGGCAGTGCCAGGGGTGGGTTATGGTTGGACTCCATGATCTGGAGGGGCTCTTCCAACCCAAATGATTCTCTCATTCTATCTACAGAGTAACTGTTCCTGAAGCACGACCCACCACACAGCACAACCCCACAATATTCCCAAAGGCAACACACGCCACGAGACGGCACAGAAAACAGCACCGCTAAAGGACAAAGATTCGCCTCTGCACAAACGTGCCGTGGCCGTAAGTTCTTGTGGGATAAACCGAGGTAGGGCCTTGCAAAGCTCACGCGAAAGCCCCACTTTATGACCTGCAAGCTATTTGCAGCAGGTAGCCAGAAATGGAATCGCTAATCAATGCCAATGATACAAGTGGCTTGTGTCTCATCAAAGGAGTCCTCCAAGAGTGCCATGGATGGCACCGTTTCGTACTGTAAAGAGATTTTTTCAGAGATTTGATATGACAAAGTGATTGTGGGTTTATGCACGACGAAGGTAGAGTTTTGGCCTAAAGCTAAAGAAAGAATAAGCAATGCAAATTTTTTAATGAGTTGCTCAACTGATAATTTTGTGCGCATCAATTGTGCAACTGAAGTTGTAATTCAATTAGTACTTAAAGTAATTAAGGATGAAAGACTACAAAAAAAAGCTTAAAAGAAGGCTTTTGTAATTTACTGAAGTGGCCGATAATCCATCACTTCAAAAAAGGAGAATTAGTTATATAACAAGGAAGAAAATACACTGTTTCTATTACAAAATTATCCACTAAAAATGCAGTGGAAAGTGCACAATCTTCTAACATATGAAATAAGCAGAAAAGCTCTTTCCTTTCCTAGGTTGGTAGGCAATGAACAACTCCTTTAACCCAGGACTTTATGCCAAACACACACACCTACGCATTTTATTGGTAAATTCCGTATATATTTATATCACGGTCACCTCCTGCAGATCCTGTGCATTCCTCCTCATTTCCTCTCCCGTGTGCCAAGCTTACCTACTCATTTGTATAGAACACTTGGGAAACATCCCAAGTCAGACCACAGGTACTATCTTTAAACTTTCACAATCCACATTCACTCACATCCAAATGCCATTAAGGATTTGATAAATATTTTTTGCATATATTTGTTTTAGAAACTTTGTTTTACTCCATGTGAATCGGCAATGATTTTTCTATCGTAGAAAAAGCTGCAACAGATATAACGAGCATGATTCTGGCATTTTACTGATACATCTATTAATGTGGCCAAAGAAAATGTCGGGAAGATCTTTTGGTATTATCGTCATTATGTCAGCATTCTTCTGATGACTACACTGATCACTATGGTTGGCGCTTCAAAGATATTTGATACAAGAACTCAGGGATACTACAGAAAAAAAACAACAGACAAGCAGAAAATCCCACATAAAAGCCAACAAATTCGATTGACATTAGGAATGCTGATTTAAGCAGCATTTTTAGCCGTAAGCGTGATTTAAATCTCAAATATTTTACTCGTGATAGTTAAATAAACTTTTCAGATCATTTCTGCATTGTAAAGAAAAATGCCTTTGATTACTTCTCAGTCCTTCCTGGCTTTGTGATTTCTACTGCAATGTGTACTTAAGCTCTCAAACACTTTAAAGTTTTGGTGATTAAGGATTAAACTACACGATACTAGATATCTACTACATACATACTACAATATTTACTCTATTCGTCGCAAAATCCCTAGACAACAGGAAAACACAGAAATGTCCATTTTAAAATAGGAGAGCTAAACCAGAAAGACACCGATTATGGGAATTAAGCACACAAATGCCTTTAAAAAGCTGGTTCAAAGAACTTAAAATTGGCAAACAGCACAAGAAATTTAAGGGATTTCCTTTGATACTTTTAAAAATTTACAGAGATATTTAATGACTTACTGACCAGTGTTAATTGCTGGCATTTAGTGAAAAGAACGGAGTAGAGATTACATTTTAGGTATACAGCTGTCCAGGACAGTTTCGGGGGTTTGTGCATTTGTCTGCTGTGTATGTCATCAATAATTCATGTAATAAAACCAGTTTTCTTTTCAGTGAGGGGAAAAATCGATGCATTAACTACATCATCAGTGAATCCGCAGCTGATGAGGGCAAAGTCTGTATAAAAATACCCGGTACTGTCTAGCAAGAGTAAAAATTATCTCTGCCAGTCACCTCTTTTTGTGTGTGTGTGGATAGGGAAGGGGTTTTTTTCCCCAACTCTTACTGACACAATGAGTTCTTGTAAGTACCTTGTTTCCAATGGCCTTTTTTGGTGGGAAGTTGAAAGTCCTCACTTGCTGGTACTTATTCTGTAATTTACGATGCAAGCTTCTGAACTCTGCGTATCTTCGGTAAACGTTCCATTCATCATCCTTTATCCTAATATAAACCTGCAGAATACAGACAGGGAAGGAAATAGTTTAAAGACAAACCAATGGATTCGTGTATCTCTTTCACCCTTTAAAGCTCCGCGGTGTAACAGCTCCACATGCGGGATGTGATGGGACCAGAAGTTGCAGGATCCCAGATCCATCTCTCACTGTATATTTGCTGTTTCTGTTGTACAAGTCATTAATCTTCCTCTTTCTCATCTTCCCTCTCCTTCTCTTTTCCTCTCTTTTTATTATATTAATAAAGACAAACATAGCTTGCTTTTTAATGTGACTCTTGAGCAACCATGGTACCACTTTTTGTTACCATGGTTTCCAGCATACTCCACCAGCCAGTGACCAGAGGAAAGAATAATGCAACACCACTATAAAATTGATTTCTATGTACTCAACACAGTTCTTTCAACTTTGAAAATGAGCTGTGTAGAATCAGAATTGCAAAACAGAATTCTATCCAAAGTATGAAACTTAATTTACTTTCTAAAAAAAAAAAAAAAGAGAGAGAAAACTAAACGAGAAATTTTACTGTTTGGAAAATAAACACAGTTCATTCTTTCTGCTTATATAGGACATTAAGTATAATTTAACACAGCTGTAGTTTTTGTGATTCTGTCTTTGTCTGCCACTCAATTATTTCATGAGCATATTACCAATTACACGCTAAATATTCACATTCTCTAGGAAAATTCCAAGCAGAAGTGAAATATTCTCACAGAAAGCTGAGATTTCATTCATTACTAGGAATAACCCTTCCTCGCCAGCGAGGAACCCGCCGTTTAAAAGAATGCTGAAATAGCACGAGTCGGAAACGATAAACCAAGCGTCAAAACTCAGGATCCGGAGCGACCTTTTCTGAGCCGCTTCCGTAGGATCTGGAGCTCGTTCATTCTCACGTGTGTGTTAGTGATAGGTATATGATTGGTATTTTGCATTGCCAACGAAGCTGCCTCGCTCCTCCCACAAACCCCAGGAACTGCGAACGCTGATGGGGAAACGCGACACCAAGAGCCGTCACCCCAAGAGCACGGTCGCAAGTGTATTTGCGTGAACCCTAGGAAAACCTGAAATTGGGATTGGGGTTCGGCTGATTCCAACACTGAATCGCAGCTTTTCCTCACAACTGAAACAAGAACACGGTCCTTCTCCTCTGGATTTGACAAGTCCTTCGAACAAAACGCCTTCTCCTAAGGACTCGTGGTATTTCCGAGAATCAGCGCTGGCCGGCGATCATCCCCTCCCACCACAAAGGTTCTGCAGCCTTCCCTTGGCTGCTCTTCACAAAGCCCGATCTCTACAGACACCCAGATTCTCAAATGTAGGCTCCTGTCTCGCAACCAAACTCAACATACCATGCAACCTTGCAACTGCTGCCAAATTATAATATTTCACTGTTGAAAATATTGGTAACGTCGGATTTTATTGAATAACAAGCACGTTTTTTGGTTACTATTATACTTCTTCACGTTTCATGATGACGGCAAAAAATGAATACTATAATTCCTAAATTAGCACATCTAAGAATACAAGAGATTCAGGCTATTGTGTGAATTACAAATGCGTATGTAAACAAAAATTCAACCGGTTTTGGTAACAAGAATCCAGATAGTGTCGTGATGGAATCACTATAATAAGTCTGCAAGAAGTACTCGGATTTCTTTTGCATTTTGAAAATAAAGCCAGGAGAAAGATAATTAAACACCTACAGGACCATCTGTTTGAACAATTCAGCACAATTCTGAAGGAATGAAGGGAAATACAAAATGCAAGTATTTTGCATAATTTCCATAAAATTAACGGAATGTAGCAAAAACTATATTAAATATTCTTTATTCACCCAGGTCTCACCGCTCTCCCTGTCTATTCTCGCTTCAATCCACAGATTTGAAATCTTGCATACATTCCCAAGATTCAGGTTTCAGCTTCCCTGCGGGAGGCTTTGACGACAAAAAGCTTAAATTATTTTAAAGCAAGTTATTTAATATGGAAATCCTAATTTAACTAAGCAAGTTATCTTTGCACATGTGATTTGATGGAGCATGCAGTTCAATATTACCTCTTAAGTTGGAACCCATAGTTAACTAATTATGGAAACCAGTACACTGTAACTGACATTTTTAAGGACTGCAAAAAACATAAGGTAATTTCTTAGATAAAAAAATATCTTTTTCCTGGTCTTTGTACATAGATACTGATTTCTTCTGGATAAACTTGTTCTAGTCTAGTCATAAAAGTTATCTTCATTTAAATCAAATACAGACCACACACTTAAGCACAGGAAAAGCCATATTTGTAGACAAAATTTTGAAATAATTCCAAATCGAACAACTTGAGACGCGTGGCTCGAAATTGTCTTAAAGTCATTAGGACTATTCCCATCATCTTCAACGTATCCACAACTTCATTCACGGTCTTTCAATAGGAAATCAACGGAATCTGTAGCTGCCAAATACGCTTTTGTGTGTGTTTGTCCCAAATGCCCGCGCTGCACCCTCGAGCGACGCCACTTCCGACTGCTGAAAATACCTTAACGTACGGCATAAAAATCAATTCTGTGTTCCTGTATGTCTAACTTCCCTTCCCTCACTAATAACAAAGAGCTCTCTGGAGATCCTCTCGTCGTCACATCTGAATTTTGAATCAATGCCCAACCATGGGACAACAACAAGAAAAATCAGCAACTGGTTTGGTGGAGACAACCCAAGACACACGAGCAGAAAAGCACAACACGCAAATTGGCACCGCTAGTTTTAAAATGTTAACTCACCCAAGATATTTCCTTCAACTGGTGAGAGTTTTGTCTACGTTTGCTTTTAAATAACACTTTAAGTAATTTTGGAGTACCCTTGGTCCACAGTTTTACCTTTCCACTTCAGTACTCCGTAGAGCAAGAAAAAGGAAAGTAGATATGAACTAGTAGAGATGCTTCATAGTTTTTTTGCTAGAGTTTTGTTCTTGGTGAACAATCTATAAAATGTTCCTGTAAAATGAGAATATTTGCTTCAGATACAGGAATATCCGCTTGGATAGAACAGATTAAGATAAAAAAGGATAAGAAGACGAATAATCAAAGCTGCTCACGCAAAGAGAACAAACGGATCTTAAGCACATTGCTGACGCTCAGCAGGATAAACCGACGATTGATTCCTACGTGGGTTTGATGCATCTTCTAAGACTGGCAATTTGAACATGGGCCGGGGGGGGTGGGAGAAGAGATTGTACAGGGAGAAAGACATTTTGTGCCTCTTTTTTCCTCTAGAAAGGACAAAGTACGGTTGGAACAAACAAAAAGTTCCATAGAACAGACCACTCCTCCAACTGCCTGTGTCCACACACCTCTTCTGATGGTTGGGTCGGGTTGGAAAAGCCAACAAAACCTACGGAAGGAGATTATGTGGATGAAGTTCCCACTGGAAACATGTCAGCTTTTCTCCTTCTTACAGCCGGAATCTACCAACAAAATCTTGTGTCTCCTTTCCACCTTGCCTTTTGAAATAGTCAATTCAAATAATTATATATTGTAATATGTAAGCATAAAACAATCATAATTTAATGCCAGGTCGAAACGGCAACACTTGTAATGTCCCCAAATATCTTCTAAACTACTAAAATGATCTGCTAAAATACTTTAAGCCCACCGCGATCCACATTCTCTCTTACCAATCTTAAAAACAAGGGTGTTTTCTTTTTTTCTTCTTACAAAAATTAATTTATGAAAAGGCATTGAAAAAATCCTCTTCTGCTACAACTACGGAGAGGGAACGTGGAGCACAACACAGGGGCTTCTGAATGGAGAGCTGGAAATAGCGAGAGGAGACAAGATCTCATCTGCATTAAAAGCTTTCCTCAGCTACCTAACCTAGCTTAAAAAGAATAATAAAACACACAGAAAAAAAACCCCAAACCCAACCAAACAAACCAATTCAGTGCTCTGAACTATAAAGCAAAACTTCTTAACATCAGGAAAATTTATCTACTGAGTTTGGTGATTTAGACATTAAAGAAGCCTGGAATATTCATTGCAACAAGTCCCAGGTAATTATTAACAGTTGGTTAAATGAATCTTATAACCCACAATGGTTCCAGAAAACGAAACCGCCAGTACTTTTGTTGCGTATTGCTAATGTAGTCTAAAGATAAAATAACTGAGTAGTCTTCCTGTGGAAAGGAGAAAATGGATTTTAAGCAGAGGTGCAGACACGTTCTGGGATGAGCTTCTGGAACTATTACTTGTTCTGTTTCTCAAATATTGGTTTAGGATGATAATTTTAAAAACTCTTAAAACTAACTCAACTTTAACGTACATCTTAATTATTCAGGAACACGTAAAAGATTTTGATCAAAATTTACAATTTAAGAAATAATTGTTTTCAGGAGGCTGGAATTGCCTTTCCTTTCTATTTCATAGTGTGCTTTTGGGAGAGGAGTGATGATTTCAATCTATTTAGGAAGCTTTTATCAAAATTATTTCTGCGCTCAAAAGGTACGAATCCAAAGGGGGAGTATAAAGCAAAAAAGAAAGTAAGCTGCATTTCTTCACTTTACTTCAGGACAATGGAATTTTGTTCCGAATGTAAATTCCAGCTGAATTCTCCAAGTTACCTCTGAAGCGTGAGGAATGAATACAAAGACAAGTTATATTTTGACACAGCTGCAGGACTGCGTTTATGGGCAATTCCCTCTTTGAAAATGATCCAATGATGAATTTCTGCATAAAGAAAACCAAACAGAACAATGCAACTTTTCAGCTGTGATACGAGCAGCTTTTGTGTGCCTTTCTATGTACAGACACATCACAGGAATTAAGGCGCACAAGCTTTTCTCTCAACAAGTCCATTTTATCTGCTTGCACAAAGACTACGAAGACTGTTACACATTTTGTCATGTTAAACCTTCAGCTTCTTTATATTTAGTTCATGAAAATGAACAATACAGCGTCAATTATGAGAGAACGCCCATCAAAGCCTGAGCCTTCGAACCAGCCAATGCTGTTTAATGCTAAACAGAAAACCGCCGCGTATCGCTGCCCATGCAGAACGACATTCACGGTGTTCGTGTGTTCACTAAACCAGCCCTACAGGGACTGGACATCGAAGACCAAACACAGCACGGCTACAGTTTTGCTGGATGGAATCAATACCTTGGTTTTATTTTGCAGGTAGATTGAATCAGCGCAGAAGATTTCGCTCAATAACATACTTGGCTGCTTTTGACAGCGAAATGTTACTTGTTATACCAAAAAATAATTAAGGTCATTTCACACAGGTGCACTTTGAACCGACACAGCCATCGCAATGCATGACAGGCGCTGCGAGGAGAGATGTTTCTGCAGAAGAGAATAGAGGCCAAATGACAGAACTGTTGCCTTTTTCTCCAAACGGGATATTTTGGGTGCTCCACCCAGGGAAAGGAGAACATCTCACCAATTAGTTTGTAAGTAACTTAGCTATTATTTATTCTAGATATTTATTGGATACGAATTATTTTCTTCTTTCTGTACTACGTGTAAAATAATCTGAGAATTGCAATTCTACTTTTATTTTCCTTGAATTTTTTGCACCCAGATTAGCATTTCTATAAGCACACCAACGTATTAATGCGTATCACAGTTTTTCCTTGAGAAAACTAAATAATTGTCAATTCTCCAGCGACTCATCTTTTTAAACAGCTGGGATGGAGTACACTAAGTGTTCTCCTTTATGCTTCGGGCACATCCTCAGGTCCCATTACAGATCCTCACCTTTCTGGCGCTTTCAGAACGCCGTGACCAGACCTTCCTCTCAAATTCTCCCATCACTCTAGGCCATTTTCTCCTCTGCTTGCCCTGAGATGGAACATGATTAGACGACTATTTCCTTCTCATTTTTCCTTGTTCAGTGCTGCAGCCGCTGAAGTAATCCAGCTCCTCACACATCAGGGAAAAGAAATTCAGCTTTGGGTTTAATTTTTGCTATTTGTTGCCTACTTTTCAACTATTTTAACTGTCAATCCATCGTCTTCCGTTGTTGAGATTTCTATACCTTTGATGAAACACTAAGACTACGCTGGCGGGTGTGTAAATTAAAGGTGAAGGGTTAGATCCCAGGCCGTGCTTTCACTGTTCCATCTCTCACCCAAACCATTTGCTGGGCTCTGTCCCCTCCAAACCTGGGGAGATGCAGCTCCTGTTCTCCTGCAGCGCTTTGATGTCGGGTCGCTCTGTCCCAGCAGGAGCAGCCGGGTACTGGGAACAGCCCCTTTCTAGGAACTAACACTGCTCCTCTGGAGAGGAAAACCAGAACAGCCTTTAAAGTGATATAAAAAGAAATGTTATGAGAAAAGAGACTAGTTGGTATTAAACAGTAAGCCTGAAGAGAGTCAAAGAATAAAAAGAAAAGCATGTTTATTGATGATAATCTTAGGGGGTTCTATACATATGCAAATAGCTCCAGCCTTGTCTGATTAGCATGTTTATCTTTAATCTTATTTGGTAGCATCTAAAATTTGTACTGCTCTGCAAACAAGGCAGATTGGCAAGTAGCCATTTAAATATTGATATCACTTTAAGAATCACAAAATCTCAGTTTCATTATATTAAGTGTCAGCCATTGGTAATTATAGCAACAAAAGGCATGACTAATGGCATTTGCTGTACACTTCACAGAGAAGTGGAATCCGCATATATGCAGAAAATGAGATGCTCTACAGTTGAGAAATATGATAAAATAATATTATCGCAATAATCCCCTCGCTTCACAGGCACTACAGATACTGCAACTAACTATCACCATCTAGAGGTAAAATGTAAATGCAAAGATCTTTTTTTTTCCCATTCCGATCTGGATTCTGCTCTGTCCCTGTGAATATACTTAGACAAGAAATTAATTTCCAATGGTAGGCGGACTGAGCAACATCTGCCTCACAAAGAAAGCTTCACAGAAAAGGGGGGCAGATCCCAAGCAGCAGGCACCAGAAAGCAAGGAGCTAACTAGAGAAGCCAGGACGTTTCTAAGAGCACACTCGACCAGCACGACTCTGATTTTACAAAGCCACCTACTATTTAAATAGTCTGTTTATAGACTAGGTTTTCTCGACCGTTACTGTTAGTTTCTTCATCTGTGCCTAGGTCCTTCGATGCTTGTAACTCATCAGTTTATCACTTACTAATAGCCATCACGAACTTTGTAATAAACCTCGGAAGCTTCGTTTGGACTCAAAGTATATAAACATCATCATTCTGATGTTTGCGCTAGAAGATATTGCTACGATGATCTAATGTGAACTCGACGCAGCCCAGATCGTTTTATCCAGTAACGTCTAAACAATCCTTACGACTTGTTGATTCATAATAAGGACATCAGCTGGTCATCTAATTCATCTTTCTGCTCAGGTGCAAAATTAATTCTACTAGTAAACTGTCAGCACTAATGAATGACAAGGCAGCAGTCGAGACATAAACCTGAAGCAAAACAAGGCCGAGCAAGGAGGAGAACGCGCTCGCCACGCACTGCAGGTAACACAAGTGGAGGAGATTTCCTCATCGGACCTATTTTATTTTAGATCTAAATCATTTAGATCTAAATCATTTAGATCTAAATGATTCTTAGCACAGCATTACAAGGGCAATCATGTTTAGTCCATCCTGCACCATGACCTCCCACGTCTTTTGTGTTGGGATTGATCTTCTTTCAATTTACTTAGCTCCATTATTTCCTAGACCCGCGTAAACTTTCAGCATTTGCAAGCTCTATGGCAAGATGTCTTGCATCCCAGTTTTACGTTGTGGAAAAAACCCCACTGCCGTGCACTTGTTTTGAAACCGCAAGCTGGTACTTTCGGTGGAGGCTCCAATTTACACTTTGAAACGGTTCAAAATCTCCCCACGTCTTTCATGATTGGAAAGATTGCTATTTTATCCCCCTCTCAGTTGTCTTCATTGAGGGCTGAGCATTTCTAGTACGCACCTCAAGTGAAAAAGCTTCATTTTCACGCAGTTCTTTCCAGTCCCAATTTATATTTTTCTGGAGAGGACTAGAGCTGCACGCGGACAAGCCAGAGATCACACCCGGCAGAACAGTCGTCAGGTTTTCTATCCCTTTCCGAATGATTCCTAACAACTTGGGTTTAGACCTCCCTAAATCCTTTTAAAAATTGCGTCAAACTAACTACTTTGAGATCTTCGGGTACCAAGCTGGAATCTACTGATCAGTCGGTTTTCAGCTGTTTCATCCTTGAATTCCTGGGGAACTGCATGTGGAGATTTATTCTTTATTTGTTCAAGAAGATCATCTACTGGCATCTCGTTTAAAAGAGGCAATCTGCTAATCCTACACAAGGAATAACCCAGAACGGGAACACCACACAACAACTCCATGGTGAACAGAGGTTTCAAAATACGCATTTTTCTGTTACTATTTAATGGCCTGGGACCTTCTACAGCTTGAGCGTTTGTCCCACTGACTCCAGCAAGTGCCTCTTCCTGGCTTGTACAAAAAAGACCATGAGCTTTGTGCCTTTTGGAAGGTGTAAGAGGCCTGTAACACTGTATTGCTGCTTTTTTTTTTTCCTTCCAGAATGTGTATGTTCCTCTATTTTCCTTTGGAGATTACTTAAATTCTTTAATTTAAAAAAAATGCATTCGTTTACTTCCGACAACTTCCCTTATTCTGCTGCTCAGCCATCCCTCTCTTGCTTTTCCTCTCTCTTTTCTTTCTGAAAATAGGTTATGCATTTCCTCTGAGCAATATCCAAGTTCTTAAATAATCTCAACTATGCGTGAAAACCATCTTACCTGTCCCTTTCAGGTTTGATTCTTGTTGTTGCTGTTTGTTTGTGGTTCTTTTTTTAAACCAGCTTCCCCATTTTTTCCTCATTCTCTTTTTTGTAATTCCATATTGCAGCAGTCCATTTTTGGCCTTCTTGTTCCTTTTACAGTAGAGTTCGAATTAATTATTTACACATAAACCTTTCTCTGCCTTTCAGTTCATTAATGTTACGATCTCCAAGTGCCAGTAACTGAGTCCTGCACTTAACACCATCCCTCCTGTCCAAAGTCCCGTTATTCCAGAAACATATGCAAATCCCGGCGAATCCAAAACCTTTGGTTTTTCAATATTTTTTCATTCCTGCAGCAAAACACTCCAGCTCCAGCTTTCTGAGGCTTCCAGACCCTCCTTTATCCTGCACCAAATGGAACCCAAAGGACCATTACCATTACACCATGTCTTGGTAACCCACCCAGAAACACCAATTCTCTCCATCTTTCTACTTAACCAGCTCAAGTAGGGAACGACAAAACCGAACCCCCAAACTTACAGCCACCTCTTCTCAGTCGGGATCTTTGTCCTCAGAGAACTCTTCACAGTACAAGAGAAAACAAAGCCCTGAACGGCTGCTAAGTCTTTAAAAGTCCTGTAGCACAACATTTCTTTTTTGTCTTTATTTATTGTAGTCACATTTATTTTAGTCACCTGAAAGTTCGTCAGCTCCTGTGAAATGGTGACGTTTCAGAAAACAAGCAAAAAGATATTTTTTAATTGAACTTAACCGCGCTTAAGCACATGTCCCATTCTAACTGGCTTTTTCACTAAAAATTATATATCATTTAGTAGTTGTAACGTCCACACCTGGATGCTATGAGTCTCTGGCTCTTAAATTCTGAGGCGGTTTTAGTGCTAAGCTGTGAGCACAGATTTATCTGCTGCTCTCAACTGTCCCCTTGAACTCACTCATCGCCATGGAGCAGAAAACTGGGCTGTTTCTAGACCTTTTCTTTAAATTCCTGAGATTCATCACCAGCCAGTGCTGGCGGTTACACATCACTGCCAGAGCACAGCGCAACTCTGCAAATATAGAGGCCTGACGGAAATTTCCACAGCTAATAGGATTAATTATAAAATGTTGCTTGCTTTTAGAGTCCACAACCTTATTTCTGAGCTTGTCCAGAATCCTTAATCCTTAGAAGAAATTAAAGCAACTATTTGACGGTCGAAACTACGTGACAAGTACGCTGGAGTTGGAAACTTCCTTCTATATTCACTGCAGAATAACATCTGGGGTTTTTAAGGATGGAAGATGTACTGATTCGGAACATAACATCTGAAACATATTGAAATGTTAACATGACACAAAAATAAATGCTTTGAGACACCCTTCAAAATAACATTACAAATCTGCATTAAGCACTGTAACAAAACTCCTGCGGGAGGCTCTTCTTGCTCTGTCCAGGGCAGGCACCTGATATGCAAACGAACATGGCATTAATTTATCTTCCTGGTTTAAGAAGCACAAATGCAAAATGGGCATGGGCTTGGAAGAGGCACAGCTACCCAGACTGATTTCTCCTGATTCTTATATTTTTAGGAAGCATTTCTTACTCAAAGACAAGACATCAGATACTGTGGAACTGATATATCCATATTTTTCCAAACTATTTGAGGGGCTCTGCAATTCTTTCCACTCTCTTTCGGTCATTTCCAAGGCACGTGATACCCATGCAGCAATTTATTTTCTGCTAGAAAACACAAATTTACGAGCAAAAAGGGATGGAAGAGGCACAAAAATTCTGAAGTGCATCAATAATAAGGTGACACAGCAAGTCTCCACTGCCACATTGCCCTCCTCTCTCCGCCACGTGAAATGCTCCAGAGATACACAATTTTAAATCCGCAAAGGTGAACAAGATGGCTCGTAACAGGAGAGGAGGGCAACCTCTTTAGCTTTCTAACAATAGTAAAGGCAGAAGAAATCAGGCCATGTTCGAAATAACTGCATTTGGAAAAGCAACGGTCAAGGACCATGTCCTTTTGTATCGTCTTCACTTGGCAGCAACATCTTACCTTAATAGTATTACGCATATGATCTAATTTTCAGGCTGGCCAAGCATCTTCAGGCTAATTTCACATTAGCTTTAGGTGCAGTCAGCAGTATTTAGCGTATCTAAAAAGGATGCTTCCCCGATCCCAAAGTCTCATTCCTCACCTGTTCCAATTTGCACGCTCAAGCTTTCTCCAAAGTTCCTTTGACGTCTTTTCTCAGAATTAACCCGCAGGAGCCAGAGTCAGTTTTCACCTCTCAAGTTACGGCTACTCAAGCACTCACAGAGAAATCTCAGCTCCAAAAGACGTTGGTAATGATCTCAACAATATTAACATTCTGCAATATTGCTACTGAGAGTTCTCACTTTCCTTTACATTGATAGACGACCAGCAATTTCTCAGGTAGCTGATACGAAGAGTTATATATGCATGTTCATATTGTGCTATTGGAGAAACAAACGATAAAGCAGCAAAACCAACGTTTATTATGACTACAAGGACTCAGAAATGAGCTCAGCCATTTATCCTAATTGCCAGTCCCAGCCCTTGCCTGTTCATCGCACACTGGTAGCCCAGTAAATACCCTGTTCCGCTATTTCAACATTGAATTAAATTCCCTGTAATCAGGAGCGCATGTTTTGGCAGCAATTTAACAAGATAAATGCACAGTGCTGTTATTGAGGCTATTCTGAAGTTTTATAAATTAATGCTTTCCTGGTAGCTATAAAACGCAGAATAATTCAGCAAGCGCATGACTACAAGTGTGATCGGAGATGTGGCAATCACGGCAAGTATTTCACCACAGTTCTGTGCTACAGCATGGATGTCTCCCTAGGAAAATGTCTCTTTTTCATGTGCTGTGGCAGAAAAGAAAGTTATTTGCTAGACAGATACTCTTCCCAGTCCTGCTCCCGCTACCGAGAACCCAAACTGGTAGGAACACCATTAATATATCCTTGCACAAGGAAAGATCTCAGCAGGTACCCAGATCAAAGTTTAATAAGGATTATATAAGTTTTAGGTAAATTCTATAGGTAATTTTTGCTTACTTTTGTTAAGGATTAAAAGACAAAGTTGAGCAAATACACAGTTGTTCAGAGGAATTCTGTGCTACTCTGTGCTGTCCTGTAATTAAAGACAAACTAGTCTGACCGAAGACACTCCATGTCTCTTCTACACAGAAACTTCCAACTTCACATTATGGATGTCCATAAATTGCTATGGTGAATAGATAATGAACAGAGCGTATTCAGAACTTTTTCAAAAGTTATAAGAATAAAGAGAATTTTGCACATTATGGATGCTCAGTTTCATGAGTATATATTGCAGACATCAATAAAATTCTCAAACCCATCTTTTTGTCCATCTAGAATTTTCAGCCTTTCAGAATCTCGTGATGACGTTTCGCTTCTTTTTTCCTCTTCAAGAGGCTCACCCTTCAACCACAAGTTCTTTGTTTTCCATTGATGATGAGTAACGGATGAACTCTATTAAAAGCCACTCTGTACCAGCACAAGGTATTTTTTAAATGCCATGCCACTGATAAATAGCAACTGTGTGCAAAAGCACCCTAAAACCCTACATTTTGCTGAAGTCACTGGAGTGGCACCGTCGGCCCAACCCTCTGCTCACTTCAGCAGCTCTTGCATAAAGCCCTGAACCTCTTCTAATCCCACATACTTCCCAGGCTTCCACGGTGTCATTTGTATTGTATAATCACGTACAGTCATATTGCATAAAAAGCACTGAACTTTAGTAATTAAGTTTGATTTCGAGCTACAAATAGAATTAAAAATCAATTAAATTCCTTCAAAGAATTATTTTTTAATCTAGTTCTAACAAACCTTAATGGAAAGCACTTTATTACTTTAAAGAAGTATTAGACAGCAACTTTATCAATAAACGGTTTCTGGGCCATGTCTTAGTAGCAACAACCCTAACAAAACTCAAAATACAAAAGCAAATTTAATAATAAAATAAAGATTCTTCCCATTCAACCAAAGAGGATGCAACTGAAAAAGCAAATAATGAAATTGTTGATAAAAATACAACTATTTGCAACACATGCAAATACTCCATGTCCCTTTTTCAAACAGATACGTGCTTATGTGGGTTTTTTCATGTCTTCTTATGGGTTTTTTCTGGCCATTTAACCACTCGGAACCTCCAAACTGGCAGCATTTTTTTTTTTAAACCAAACACAGTAATAATGTTACTATCAAACTTCAGAACTTTTAATAGTATACAACGCCCATTTTCCTTCCCTTCCTTCATCTATCACAGCACCTCCTCTTCCTAAAGAGCTGCTTGGAGATAAAACATCTGCTAATCCACCAACAGTTGCAACAATTGGGGTTTTTTTTCTGCTTTTCACTAAGCAACCAAATGAGAAGGAAAAGCTGTGTGAGCAACAGACCTGAGAAAGCCACGGGTTAATTTTACTTCTTATTCACAACTTCCACAGGAAATATTTTAGAGCACCTTTCTTTGCACTAAGTCTCTCACTGCAACAATGCATACTCACAATTTGATAAATAGAAATTACATTAACATTTCACATAAATATGAAAGAAACGTGGAGCTGTGTTCGTTGCATCCAAATGAGCTTTCCTGAGTATCAGTATTGGGTCATATTCCCCCTCTCTTCTCTTTCACCTAACACCACATATCAGTAACACCAAAGAGACACAAAATTGATGCTGTACGGACAGGACCATTATATGGCATTTCTCACCATCATTAATAAGTGGGCCAAACCTAAATGGCCAAAAATGCACTTGAAAATATAAGGGATATTCACTGGGTGCCTTCATTTCAATCTGTCCTGCAGATGTAACTAAGAAATGTAGAAATTCAGGTGTCATATCGTTGCAAACGTGAAAGACCTCATCATCCAGATACCAAATATTCTCCTCATCATCCAGATACCAAATATTCTCTGGAATTGTCTTATTTTGTAGTTATCTGCCAGAAACTCAAAATTTCTATGTGACTTCAAAAGGGAAAAGAAAAAAAGAGAAAAAAAAGAGGAAAAAGAAATTCTGGAGTACATTATATTCCAGCTTTTGCTTTATCAACAGTCTATATGTAAAAATGCTTGAGGAAAGACCGAACTTTTAAAACGAAAAGCTTTTTGAAATAGTGTATTTAATTACCCTTTGCTGCTCATCCACACAGTGAAGCACCAAATCAAGGGTGACAACACAGCCCTGGGGACAAGGACAAAGTGCATAGGGCCTCAACTGGTGCTCTAGACCCTGCTGGGGAGGGACAGGGCTTGTGTGGAGCTGCTGGATCAGCATCGACACGCGGCTCAGGAGGTGCCCCTGACAGATGACGGGACTGACATCACCATAGAAACACAGAACAGTTTGGGCTGAAGGGCCCTTCCCAGCTCCCCCAGTGCCCCCCCGGCCAGGACAGGGACATCTCCACCAGCTCAGGTTGCTCAGAGCCCCGTCCAGCCTGGCCTGGGATGGCTCCAGGGATGGTTCAGCCACCACCTCTCTGGGCACCTGGGCCAGGCTCTCACCACCCTCAGGGGCAAAAACTCACGAGAGTACCAGAGCTGGGGGGGGATATTGATGCTGCAGCAGGCTGGGTCTGGGTTTGAGAACGCGGAGCCAGTGAGAGCAGAGCGGTGGAATGTGGGAGAGCAGAAAGACAAAATAATCACACTTGTCAACGCACTTCCATAAACACTTGCGCACCTGAATTTGAGTGATTATTCAATGCTTTTGAACAAATGACTAACTGTTCAGTATTGCCAGGTTTTCTTTCCCTTAGCTGAAGTCTTATTTTTCATTGCCTTTTACTGGCCAAAAGGTAGGTGCTTTCCTGTATTTTTCAACTATCTGCCAACACTTCATAAATGATTCAAAACTCTACAAAAACCAGAGGAATGTTTAAAAGCTCCTGAAATCTTGCTCGGATCTAAGTACATGTGGCTGAAACAAAAGTGGGAAAATTGTGCAGCTGCTAATAATCCACAAATCAAGAAATACAAACAGGCTAGGAGAGGAGAGCATTTAAACTTGGCCCTGCTGTTCTATCCATGGAGGGTATAACTGCTCTGAAACATAGAATCCAGGAATCAAAAAACCATCCTCGGATTTCAGTGCTTCGACTCCAAGGCAGATTAGAGCCAAAGCCTCGGTTCAGAAAGCACGATGGACACGGCCAGTGTCACACAGCAAAGGCTCCTTGCACCACTCCAGATGTCTGAGTGAGCTACTGCAGTAACCCACGTCTGTCTGTCTGTCAGCAACACTTCTGGTCACCGACATCCCCCAAATTGAAAGAGTACATGTACATGCATTTTGAAGAAGGCACAAGTGATTAAAACTGAACTGGTGTACAGTCTGTCCAATGCTGTCACCTTATGACCAGTATTATTACCTTATTATTTAATACCAAGTATTAAATCCATAAAAGCCAACTCTTAAAATATACTATTTGGATATTGACATCAACACAGTTCTATGGATGAATATATACGAAGTTACTGCTCCTGTTCATTAACTAATGTTTAATGAAATTGCACTGAGATCTTTAAATTATTGAAATGTGCCATTTCAATCAGAAACTTTTACATAGAACCTGTGTTAAGATGTGTCACTCACCTGATAAACGTGGAATGCATTGGCAGCTTTTCCACGCAGGAAGACTGAGGGAATCCAGACATTAATAAGAGCACGATTTGATCTGAGGAGAAGAGAGAAGAACTTAAAACAGGGAAATCATATTTATGTACAAGAATCACAAAGCAGTTACCTCCAGCGATTTAGATAACGATCAAAGCGATCAACAAAGCAACTTAACATTTCCAATGGAGTATCAGAAGAATTGTTCTTCTGTCTTAACCTTTTATACCTTCTGTATCTAAATTGTTCCCTAAAATGAACACAGCAGAAAAAGAGCACCGAAACAATTCCCTTTACAGGATTTTTGGTTTGGGGTTTTTTCTTGGTGGTGGTTGGTTGTGGTTTGGTTGGTTGGTTTTGGTTTGGGTTTTGTTGTTGTTGTTTTGTGCAAAGCAACAGCACTTATTTGATGACGTTTGATTATACAAAACTATTCACTTCAACAAATTCAACATTTCAGTCCACAAAACTCAGCAAAAGAATGAGTTCATTAAATAAGAGCGCTGCACAATTGTGGAGAAGCCATTTCCATCTGCTCTTTGTAATTCATCTCCAAATATCTATGATTCCAAGACACAAGCTACATTTTCACCCCCTCATTCACAAAACGCTCAATTCATTAGTCTGACTAATAAAGGCAAGGCTTCACATCACAGCACTTTAGAACAGCCTGGGATGCCCAGCTGGGTTCTCTGAGGGTTTTTTGTCGTGCTATTTGTATGTGTTGATTCAGATTCACTCTGTCAAAAAGTCCCATCAGATTATGAATGACATCTACCATCTATCAAACCCAGAGCAACAGCAAACAGTAACTTTTTGGTGCTTTGTTAGAACGCCAAGAGCTGGCGCACTGGAAGAGTACTCCAAGAGAACGCTCGGAAATCTAAACTTCCGGCATTCAACATTATTAAAAACTACAGCAGGGCACGGACTGTGTGGCTCTTCATATTCTCAACCACAGAACACCAGAGCTAAGAATCCAGTTATTGGAGAAATATAAGAAAATAAAATTCTTGAATCTGTTTGCTTATTCTTCTTTCCCTGAAAGAGAGTATGAAGAGAAAAATGTTTATCATGAAACTTACATTTCAAAATCTGACAAACTCTGGTCTTCAGATGTTTGACTCAAATCTCCAGGGACCTGCATATACAAAACAGAAATAATTCCCACACATGGGTTATTATGCTATTAAGACAGCATAATATTATAAGGAAATTACAATTCAACATTGAATTTCTTAAATACAATCAAAACTATTCTTGAGAAACAATAAAAGAAAAATAAACAACCGTGCAACAGGATTATGAACGTACCACCCTTGCAAGTTCTTCTTGTTCGAATTTGCTGCAGTTTCGTGAAGAAATCGTGGTTTGTGAAAGCGCGTCATTTTGAAAAGCATAGAAAACCCAGGAAAAAAGCATCACTATTAGGCCTTCATAAGCAAATGAAGCTAAAACAAAGTACGTTGCGTGTATGAACAATTTATGGGAAGAGATGAAGCACGCAAAAATCTAGTGACCACTTTCTTCTGCAACCAACATTCCATTAAGAGAAAGACGTGAGCATTTTATTTTAGCTGTGTTCTTACAAAACACTAAATAGCTGCAGAAGTTCATAAGGATGGCAAAGACGGACTAACACCCACAGAATCAAAGAACACAGCTGGGAGAAACCAAGACTGAAAGAGCATTTCATCCATGCAATGCATCCATCCAACCTCCCGTTCGGAGATGGACGTAACTGGGATGAACAGCTCGAAACCGCATCTACCGTTCTACAGCACAAAACTTGATGAAATCCATGGATACGTATTATTTAGGTGCCTGAGACTGTAGTAGCTTTTTACTGTACTTTAGAGTTAGTTAAACATTAAAGGTGAGAAGATGTCCTTTAAATACCATAAAATGTAAAGCATAACACAGAACAGTGTGTTTTCATGAAGAGAAACAGCTACAAGTTGTGAACTTCCAGAGACAGCTTCTTCGGTAGTTAAATATTGGTTCAGTGAATCTTTCTAATGGATCTTGCATGCATACTACTATTTTTCAGAATATTTGCTGCCTAAGAAACTTCAATATATATTCTTATTGTAAAGCAACATATATTTATTGCAAAGCAAGAGAAAACTTATAAGGGACTGAAGAAAATCTCCTCCCAGATGTTTTGACAGACCAGCACACAGGACAAAACTGAATTTTGCCTGCCCAAGAAAAGAGGGATATGGCTCAGCAACAACTCGGTCATCCCTGCCAGAGAAAAGAAAGGACCAGATCCATTCAGTTATTTTAATTAACTTCAGGAGAAGTTTTTTGGAAAAACCTCAAAAATAGAGTGTGGACTTTGGCCATAAGAAAAAGGACGACATGAATGAGTTTCCAGGGCTTGCACATCCGCGTTGAAACAGACCGGTTAGTGATTATGAGATGGCAATTGAAGTGTTGTCCATTGTGACGCAGAACAGCGACGCCGACATTACACCAATGTGCTCCCTCATCCCCTTGAAAAGACAGACTTTGTGTTTAATAGTCCTCTGTGTTTGGTGCAGAGGTTTTGAAGCCAAATAACTAGAAATTCGGAAACATCACTGCGAACAGATATTCACATCCCACAATTCCTGGCAGTTACACAATTTTGAAAGCTCGAATTAAAGTCAACTAAATAACAGACTATCAACACAGAATTTTGCTTACTAATATAGATTTAAAATATACTCACTTCTTAGGACAATGAAAAAGTCTGTAGGACTGTGGTCAATTAATGGTTTAATTCTGGAGAATAGCAACTACTAACAACTAGCATTTATCTAGCCCTAAAAAATACAGTACCACTTCCACTTAAAAAGTTTTAGGAATTAGTTTTCTCTTGCTATCTGATACATTAAAATATAATATCAATATCTAACTACTGGACCAGGTTATGGAGACACAAGGTTAAACCCAAAATCTCTGAACAGGGACACAGAGCCCAAAATCTCCGAGTAAGAAACTACAGCTATAATACATATGATTTATCATTTGTCATTTCTAAACACAACGACGTGATTATTTCCATCTAAAGGGCTGAAAATTATAGGTGAAATCCTGCTTCACTAATGCACAGAACTGTCATCAGCCCCTTTACATACATGTTATGACGAAATAGTGCAAACAAAAAAGTCAGGAGCAATATCATGTAATCATATGAACAAAAACTATCAATATATTCCTCCCACAGACGATGGACAACTATCGGGAACACTCTTGGCTCTTTACATTTCTTCCCTGTTCATTTTCAAGTTTCAACCCAACTTTTTAACACAAAAAAGCCAAAGCGAAGCAGCAGTTGGTAGAAAACAATTTCATTGTCTGAATATATCTATTTTACATTTAATTCTGCTAAAGAGAATCAAACACTATGAAAAACACCAAGTAAGCTGTTCTTGACACATGTGTTATTAGCTGGTATTTCTTATGAGATAATATATATTTTACTTCATCGTGAGTAATGGTTTTGAGCTTATTCCAGAGTGGTACTCTGTGTTGCAGCAAACAAACACGTACCGGCCCTCTCAGATCTATCAGTTCTTGTCTCATCTGGGACACCAGAGCTTCTTTGGCCATCAGAGCACGGTGCAACCTCTCATTGAATTCAATCAGCTCCCCGTGCATCTCAGCTACCTGAAAAACAAAGCCAAGAGATAATTGCGTTCTAAGCTGAAAAAGAAAAAACAAACACGCTATGTAATTTCTTACATGTATATCAAATTTATTTATATTTTGTATTTTACCATACTCCCCAAGTAGTGCATCTCATCGAAATGCATTAGTTTGAACTGAATATTAAGAACAGAAATCATTATAATCATTTTAACTCATACTTTGGAATGTAGGTTTCAGTATTGAGTTCAATAGGACAAAATACATCTCTATGTCCAATTTCATTCCTATTAGAGGAGATCCTATAGCAAGTGACTCTAATAAAACACCTATTAGCTTTTGTTTAATTCTTTGATGAACACAGCACTCAACAGTTACAAACTAATCACAATATTTTGAACTGGGAATTATGCAAAATGCACAAACTGCATTACACTTTGTCAATAAGTCATGAGTAATATATTCTGCACTCTCGCAAGGAGTTTTAATAGGATTTATATTAACATTAGTCATTTAGTCATTAGTCATTTAGCTTAAGTAGATGCATACTAAATGCAATAGATTATTTAGAGATAAAAGGTTGTATGATTTTCAGTATACTCTTTGCTCCATGTTACTTGGTAAGCTCAATTTGCTAAAATTTTAAGCTGTAAAGTTCTGCTCATATTTACCAAAAGCAACTACAAACTACACTGAACACTTGCAAGATAAGGTCTATTTTGCACTTCGCTGCGAAGAAAGGATTTATCCAGACAAAACAGTACCTGCAAGGTCACGGACAATAAACCATGTCCATAGCTGAACAAAACCAAGGCCCACGTGGAATCAGAGAAGATTCGATGAGAAGCAAGATGACCCCGAGTGAAATATCGCTATTGCACTGAATCACGGCGAATGGTTCATAAAGATATAAAAGGTTATGGTTTCCTATGCTCGGGTGGGACCTCTGCGCAGGTACCCCTATTCTACTCCCATCACATTTTTTATTTTCTGAGAATTCTGTCTCCTGAAAGTCTGCTCTGCATTCACTTATCAGGCCTCGTTTGAAAGTTTGCCGCTAGAGTTGTAAAATACAGACTCCGAGTGAACGGTTATCAGGGAGAGAAGAATCCTGATGCTTTGCACCGCGATGGGCACAGGCCTGGCCTGCAAGGTCGTCTCTGGAGCTCCAGACTCCAGAGCGAACCATTACCAGGGAGGGAAGACACCCAAAAGTTCGCTTCGTGAACGGGTACGGCCATCGGGAGAGAAGGCCAGCAGCATTCGGCTTGGCGTATTTCCCCCAGGCGGTAAATAACAGAGTGAACCTACCACCAAACTCTCTTAAATCGCGCTTCTCTTTAAGAAATCAAAATGTTGTTCTGCGGTAAACAGAACCCGAAATTACTCCCCCATGCCACAAAGGTTCCCGAATAGCAAAGGTCTAAATAGCAGTAGTAACGTGTTATCATCAAGAGAATGTGCTGGGGAAACAAGCAGAAACAGGAGAATGCTAAAAGAAACTTAAAATCCTTGTTCACTACTCCTATCAGAACCATTGCATTATAAAATCAAACAAAAGCTTCAATTCTGAGGGATGACCAATCAGTATACGATACACCTGGCAGGGGAGTTGTCTTAGGGCAAATCAATTTGAGCCAAAAAGGACTTGTAGTATTGTTTTCAAAGGAAAAGAAAGACTCTTCAGAAAACCCCAGTGTTATAACAGAAGTAAACCCTCCTTCCAGAACTCCTGTCCCACTGAGGAGAGGCGGGGAGCAGAGGAGCAAACCCGGGCAGAGCAGGAAGAGCGGTAGGGGCTGTAGGCTGTAGGTGAGCTGCAGGAGGAGCTGACCGCAGCCGCAGGGACGGGTGGGCACAGCCGGACAGCACAACCCGAGTGCTCAACGAGTCCTTCAGGTGACGGCAACTCTCGAAGCGCCTCCTCGTAGAGCCAACCAAAGCCAGCAGAACAGGGCAAGGGGGTAAGGGTAAGAAAGCCCAGGTCAGTAAGATCAATACCAGCCCGCTCCCTTCAACGTAAGCAGAAGACTCGGACTCTGCCCCATATCCCCAGAGCTCCCCTTCTGGAAGCCGTTCACTTCTATTCTGTGCTTTCCTTTCCTTCAGTTCCCGCTCTGCCTTCTCCTTCTTCCCCAGGGAAGTTCCCCAAGATAAAGCAGTTTGATTCAATCTGTTTAATTTAGCGCTTGCTTCTAATTTAGTGCTTTGTTCCAGACAACCTGTATCCTTCACATAATGAAAGCAAACAGAAAAAACAGCTTCAATTTGACAAGCCAGGAGCTGACATCATAGATTAACAATAAAAAATAATGATACCTGATTTGATCTTCAAGTATTCTTGTCCAATTTCTTTTTATATTACAGGGAGCCTTTCAAATCCAGTAATTCATCAGTGTGGCATATATGCAAAAGAACTAAACTAAGCCCAGATATGATTTCTTTACACTGGGATATCTCATTAATTCTGAGTTTCCAAGCTATTCTGAAATGCTCAGCAAATTTCTGAAAAACCAGTAACAACAACTGACGTAACAACAACCTCCTCTTGTACTGGGGTTATCGGGAAGTACAAAAGCTAAAGGTTTCACACATTCATTTAAACCCAAACGGGCAACCATTTTTATTTGTTTGCCTGATTATGTAAGCACTTCCAGATTAATATTGATGCTTTATCTTACACATCACAATAGAAAAAGCTTGCAACACGTAATTACCGTTTAGTTTCACTCCTCACTTTCTGAAGTGCAAAGGTTTAACGTATTATTAATATAGTTTCCACAATCAAAAGCTTTTTTTCATTATTATTATTATTATTTATAGTGTACTAAAGCAGCTTTAACGTATTGGTTTTGTTCTTGTCAAGCATTTCTGTTGCACTTAATCCCATTAGAAAAACGAAATTCCCCGCCTCATAATTATCCTCTTTTCCGGTTCCTCCTGATAAAAGTCACAGCATTCGGACTTCCACACTATCAAGTAATGACCCTATGTATTCACATCTCAATTGTTCATTCAACATCAGCTTTGATAAAAAAGCTTCTTTGACTTCAAGATATGTAAATCCACGTGAACTTCTCTGTTACAACTAATGCAGCAGGTGCCACTTAGCGATGAGTTCTGCTTCATAAATTACAAACATCTATGCACCAAACAAAATCTTTACTAGATAAAGTCATAACTATGTCATTCACTTTGGATAAATCATTCTCCACATTGGCTCAACCATCCATTGCAATTCCAAGTGAGTGGTGCGATATTGAAGAACTTCATTAGCAGGTCACGGTTAATTAGAGAGTACCTGGGCTGGTGGCAGAACTTGTGTTTCTCACCCAAGAAGATGCAGATCGCTACTGGATGAAAACGTACGGATTAAAACCATAGTACTGATGGTTGGTTGATTGGTTATCAAAAGCAATATACAAATGGATGCAAACTTATCAAACATGATTTCAAACACGTAAACTGCTTTTTCAATGCCTGTCTCTAACAGAACAACATCCAAACTACCTGATGTAATATCTTACTGTGTTATCTCCCTTTAATTTGGATGCCCTTGAAATAAATTTCTACTTGCAGACTCGATTAATATGGAAATTGAACAGCGCTCTCAAAACACTGCAAGTATTATAAAAATATGTAAGTGTCCCTAGCAAAGTTAAATAATAAAAAGAAAATTTAACAGCAAGTAGAACAGCAAATCACTTGCTATAAATCATCAAAGGGACACATTGGCAGGTGTGCTACTAGTGGAAATCACTTTCATTAGTAATTAAGTTACTTCAATACTTGTCAAAGCAAAAATGTATTACCATACAGTAAACCAAAAGTAGTGATGGGATATACTTCCGAACAACTATATTAGCTTAGGTTCCTCTAGTTTTTCCTGCATCAAGGTCTGCTAAACCAATAAAGAAGTCTCCTTATAATTGTATATTGTCAGTTACACTGTATGTCATCATATCTTCCTTTATTCATTCTACACCGAAGCTTAAGCAACACTTTTCCCTATTGGCACTTCAATCATCTTTACAGTTGTTTTTCTTCATGACAATACGTTTAAAGCAGAAAATTAAAGTGCGAATGCCCTAAGTGTCCCTTGGCCAGACGAGCACCACATTTTAGAGACGTTTCCAGAGAAACAGGCTGGGAATGTTTCCCTATGTATATCAACCATACCATCTGTCCTAGAAGGACACGCTTTTAGAGAAACAGACTTTTTAAGAACTTGCAACAATAAAAAGTTAATAAGGTTTTTTTAAAAGTCTTTTAGTGGAACTCTTTTTTTTTTTTTTCCATATAACTTGCAGCTAAAATTCAGAGCAGTTTTTGCATGAGCCACATCTGAATTAATGATGTCTTATCAGGTACAGGCATTTTTTTCTCCAACCATCACAAAATGCAAAATAACGTATTTCCCAAGGAGCTCTAGAGAGGACTGCAAGTTGCTCCCTTTTGCTCTCAGTGGAAGCACGGGTGTCTTTTTTCCAGGAGAAAATGCCCTTTTTCAAAACTCCACATTCTTCTGCATTTTTCCCCAACAGAAATAATACCAAAGGTCTTCAAAAAAAAGAGCAGGTACCCTATTAAATATTAATAACTTTGTTTTTCTAGAAGTGAAAAACAGCAAAACCCCAAACGGCAGAGAGTTCAGGCAAATCTATCGGTATAGCCATGAAAAGCTGAGTCACTGCTTTCTTCTGCAAAACTTCTCTTTTGTATTCCTGACATTTCCATCTGCAGGAAAGTTATTGGGTTCAAGGCGGAGTGAAAGATCCATTTAAGAACAGGATTTGGTTTGGGTTGTTTTTTATTCGGTTTTCTTTTCTATTTTGCGGTATGGATTTTTGTTTGGGGTTTCTTTTTGTTTGACTATAGCTACATAAGGCAAGCAAAAGTCACAATTCATTGAAACCAACGAGAAGAAAAGAAGCCGTTGCTTTCAACTCAAAATAGATAAGGAACCAGGCACTTAGAGGCCAACTAGATATTAATGCTTGCGATATATCACAGCCATTGTCAGTTGGGTACAGCACCACCGGTATTTAGTGAGATTAATCCTGACATAGAAAAGACATTGAACAGGAAAAACTCTCCTCTGGCAAATCCTGTGTCTGGCCAGCGAAAAGGAAAATAACCAGCAAAAGCAAAACCAGATACATAGCATAACGAGTTTAGTAGGCGTTAAAAAAGGGATAAAATAAATGTTCAATAGAGGGATAAGATGAGCACGTCTCCAGCTGCTGCATCTTTGCAAGTATCCTCATTGCAACAACCGAAGCCAAAGACAAAAGATCTAAACAAATTTCTAACCACTACCATTTCTTTCCCTGGATCCTTTTAACTTCTCATTTCACACCTGGAGGGAGGTTTCACCCCACCTGCTGCACCGAGACAGCTATTCCCAATTGCAACTCGTTAGCCCTTTACCGCCATTATCTTCATGAGCCAGCACTAAATACTCTGAACGTACAACCAGAAGGATAACCCAACATAAGCAACGACGTACAGAGACACAGTTACTATCAGGAGACAGCTTCTCCTAAACGTTCCCCAGCCCGCCCGCCTCCAAGAGAACCATTAATACTATTCTTGGATACTAAAAATCATGGGTTCAAAATAACTAATTTCACATGTCACAAAATATTATCTAGTGTCAATCATTGCGATGATTTAAATTTTTTCCAGAAAAAAAAAGTAGACAGACTAATTTTTACCTACCAGGCTTTACTAACAGGTAGTAACTGTCCTCTCATAACTTGCACAGATGCAACAAAAACACAGCCCGGCACATTTTATGCTTTCTACACAACGCAATTGCGGTTCCATCCCTAATCCAAACCAACCGGCGAGCTCAGCTGAGTTGGCAGTGCACGGATCCACTGGTTATCAACGACTGCGGAACCACAGAAGTGTAACAGAAATTATTCTTTTCTTGCTCATCCCAGTTTTCTGGTTGTTATCCCCACGTGCCACGTTTGGATAACAGATTGCCCGCTGACACTGACAGTGCTGCCAAAGGTGCGACACAAACCACAGCCTGTGTTTAACCCGAAGAACTCTGTCCGTGTTTTCCCCAAGTATGTGATTTGATACAAGACACCACCTCTTCCTGAAATCTTGCCTCAATAACAGTTACCTGTAGCAGTTAAAATATAATAGGTAAGATAAGAAATAGCCATGGTTCACCATAAATACCACAGTTCTTTCCCTGCAGGACTTAACACCACCAGCAAATAACCAGTTATCGGTTATTTACCAATAACTGAATATAAGCAGCAGTGACTCAGAAATAAGTTTGTTTGTAAAACAAAATTTTAAAACCTGGCCAGGGTGCCCATTGACCAATGGATCACAGATGAGGTGTGTGGTGATCCGTGGGGGCATCATTCTTGCCGCAGAAAACTCTTCACCGTCCTCAGCCTGAAGCAGTTTGTCAAGGAGATACTATACACAGCATTCAGAGAACTACGTGTTCTATTACAAGAGCTGCACCCAAAAAAAGTTCTTGCCAGTTCACTTGTGCTACTGTTGCACTTAGTAACTTAAACTGGGCATTGCACACCCTTGGAAGTGAACATCATATCCAATTATTATTATTATTATTTTTTTTTTTTTTTTTTTACAGAAATTGTTACCTTTACATTAGAAAAGCAAATAAGCATCTCCAAAAGCATCGCTGTCCGCTGGTGCACTGATCCCATTCACCCCTGGAATGAATTCTCGTGCCGAACGCAAGTGCGTTAATACAGCAGCTGCTGGTAAATAATGCGACTGACAGGAGAGACCAACACAAGAGAGAAACCTGCACTGTCCATTCAACGCTAACAAGGGCCAAAGATTTGTTTGTTTGTTTCACAAAAGGGTATATTTCAATTCTCTCCTATGAGAAAACATTAAATCTAAGCAAACCAGCGCTATTATTTTCTAATTATATTCGTAGGCATTTTAATACACAGGAAAAAAAATCCATGTCTTTAGAGAACCCTGTCAAAGAACACAAAACTTCATTGCTTTCCAATAACATGGGTCATGTAGGTCAACGAAATGGTGCTCGGAGAAGTTTTCAGCTAAGTTATTTGATATTTCAGAGTTTATTTCTTAAAGAAAGGTTTCTTTTTATTCTTGTCGTAGAACGCCATTCACAGGCAAGAGCACGCACTGTTAATACAGCAAAAGGTTTTTCGGTTTACCAATAGTATGTGGAAACCACTCGGAGATCAAAAGTAATAAAAGAACAAATCAAAACGATTTTTAGAAGCAAAGCATCAGAAAAAACCTGACAACCAATAATTCTTCAGAGTCAGACTGGGGTTTTGTAGCAAAAAACCCAAACCTCATGTATTTGCATCATGAACAAAGTCATATGCTCACATTTGAAAATGCTCCAATATTTAGAAACTTTAATTATCTGATGGCATACTGCTGAAAAATTCTTAGCAAAAAATAAATGTAAGCAAAATTGACTTATATCTCCGTATTTTTAAGACTGAAAGGCTACCTTTTGCAAGGTCGAATGTTTAAAAGTGCTTAAAAAGCCACCCACCCAACCACAATGCTACATGCCATAATTCGTCCTTTTTCTCTCAAAAAACCTCAATATACCTTAAAGTCATTCGAATGCTTTGAAATGAAATTGAGGAGATTAAAGGTAAAAATCTAGAAGGCAGCTTGAGTAAAAATAATCAGATGTCAGATCTCCTGAATATCTAATATGCAGAAAGAAACCCTCAACTCTGATCTACTGAGTGTATTGATTTAACAAAGTGATTCACATCTTGACTTCATGGGATCAGCATACGCACCTTCCAGGTCAGGAAAAACGGCTCCCAGCCTCACGTGCCTAACGCTCCGAGATCAAATTGTCAGGCATAAAAATAAAATAGCCCACCTATCACAGAAAAAGCCAAGTCTGTGAGCTTTAGGAAAAGGCACAAGCTCATTAAAAGGCAAACTGCAGGTTTCTAGGGAGCTTTACTTTAAAAACTGAGCAATTACTAACGCAGCAAAATTCCGACTCCCAGCAATGGTTCTTGTACAGGTTTTTCTGAGGAAAGCCTTGGAGAGATGGAAAAGATTTGGTTTTTAACTGGTTTGTCTCCATTATTCCTGTAGAATGAGTGTTCCTGCAAAACAACAGGGGGTTAATACATTGTGATACAAGTTTCAGTACATCAAAAGCCTGTTATTGCAGCAGAGGAGCCGGGCTGCTCATTGCCTTCTCCGACAGAACGGTCTATGCCAGGAAGCTGAAGATTCAACGTCCTTTATAGAGTCTTTAACGGAGCTCTCTCATTATACAATTTTGTACATCACGAGCATAACCTACAATTTAACTTTGATGAAATGCAAGTTAAAGTCCACCACTAAAATCACTCTTAAATAGAGTGCAAAATTATCAAAGGCTGAAAGCACAAAGAAAGCTGAAGTCGTGTTCTCCCTAATTAGATACGTTTACAAGTTCATTACTGGTCTGCAGCCACAAAGGGAAGAACAAACCAATTGGAAAGGATGTCTTACAGGTAACAATCTGACCACAGGTCTTTTTAAGATGTACAAACACCCCGACTGTTTCCATTCTTTTGTTTGTTCTGCTTCACTGTAAATCCTCAGCAACAGCAGGTCTGACATGTCACAATTCTTTAGTAATTGTTTATTTTGAGCTTGGTCGCGATGCAAACTACGAAGAGTTTGTCTCTCCTTCAGTGTAACACAGGAAAACGGGTGATGTTACTCTGACAAACATTAAATCAGCGTGATAAAGCAAATGAAACGTATTTTCACCTTACATACAACAAACTCATGCTAAGAAGGCACAGAAATGGCCCAAAACGTATCTTAGGATGATTTTAAACACACCTCATTATTTATGGCTTGAGAGCTGTATAAATCAACCCACCTTCTCTTTGAAAACGAAACTGCATTCCAGACCCAGAGCATACGACACTGGAAAAGAGACGGGAATTGCTAGAGGCACCCAAAGACCTCCCAGTATCCCACCCATCTTCAAACTGGGCGTTCACAAGAACTTGTGGTAACTAGATAGACGTTTCACTACTATGTATAGGAAATACATTGTATAGGAAATACATAAGAAAAAACATTTTAAAAAATCGAGCGGAATTTCTACAAAAATTTCCCCGGCACTTTTTTAAGCGTACTGTTCAGTAAGAAGTTTCTTTAAGTTTCTTTCCTCCTTCAGAATTTTAAGTTTCAACTTTTCTCTGCCCACTTGGTTAAATCAACCTATTTACATATCGTAATTAAAGAACTTCAATAAATAGGAACTTCTTTACAAACGCGGTAAGAAAATGAAAAATTCTTCTTTGTTATGAACAAAATAATTTCCAATGGAAAAACAGAAACAAAAGAAATCTCAAATGACTCAGCAAACCCATTCTTTTGATTCTCTGGACAGTTAATCATTTCTCGGGGCGGGGGGAACTTCAACATCCCAATCAGCTATCAAGAAATCCAAGGGAATCTTTGTCTTCAGCTGAAACACTCTGCTAGGCACAAAATAACAGTTGGTAAAGCTGCCTAAACCCAAACATTTTTCAGCCCCAATTCTAGCTGATTGGAACTGCCAGACCAGCATTGAAGAGCTGTTTCAATCCTAGTCCTCAATGTGGAAAACAACACAGGCCAACCTTTGAAAAATAAGACTTGACACCTTTCATTTATGGAGAGAAAAGGGAGGAATGACGTGGTAAATACATCTGGATTGTTAAAGAGGTGACGTCCTATTTTGCTGTGTGAAGATATCGTTCCAGAGCGGTGAGACTGGGATGTGATTTCCAACCCGGTTCCACCCACTGCTGTGTCACCGCTGCCTTTCACAGCCTCAGCGTCAGCAGCACGTTCCTGAACACGCAGAACCAGCTCAGCAGAACTAAGGAGGATGCTTTGAAAGCTGAAAGAGATGTTACCTGTGCTCTTAATTATGATATTCTTTTGATAGGTACAGAACAGAGGAAAGGAGTCCAACACGACACAACAGAACCCAACACAAGGGCTGCATTAGGGAGAGAATTAGTTTCACATGGTCCTATGAGAAAATGATAACCAAGCACGAATGTTTTAGAAGAACTGTATTAATCTCTTTGATGCATGACCTGGATTTTTAGTCATCTTCATGTTCATCAGTTAATGTGACTACCCAATTTCAGAGTATTTTGGGCAAGAGAAAGACATTGATAGTTGTTTTACTTTTTATTAAAATGTTCATTTAATATTTAATGGGAGAAATGGGTATTAGATATTAAATTTCATTCCTTTTGTCTGGCAAATAATTTGTATTTAAATTTAGGATGAAACCCTAATCTATTTTTTTTTTCTTTAATGAATTTTGCATTAGTCTTAAAAGTGAATCTTGTATTAAGACCTTTTTCTAACACGATCATATCAACAGAACTTTCAGCTTCCATCATCCGTTTCCACACTGCCATATTCAGTAAGCTACACGGAAAAGCAATACAAAAATGAAACACAGTTTGCCCAGGAGAAAACCGTATGAAAGCACAGAAAAAGCTACATTTTCAGTATGTTCTAATTTTAAAGCTCAACTGATGTAACAGCAATGTCTGTATGTACTGTAACAGCATCTGTGTGCACTGCAACTTATACAATACCTGGCACCTATTGCCTGCGATGCTTTCAACTTCACCACCACCACTTATAACCTTAAAGAACTTGTTTATTTACTAAAACCTTCATTTTTAAATCAAAGGATATATGCGTATATATTGTTAGGAAAAGTATTTTTAATTATGTGAATTGCTTTAAAGATTCTTTGAAACTGAATGAACAATTTTCTATTTTAACCCCAGAAAAGCCTGAATATTAAATATTTCTATTTTTTTCCTTTTAAAGCAAAAATCAGACTTTTTTTTTTTCACACTAGTGGAGAAAAATAACTAAGAAACTATTTACAGCTTCACGAGTTATGCTACAATTATGATTTCATAACATTTGCGCAGTACAAACATTACCTCAATCAATTTTCTTTCATAAGAGCTGGCTAGTTCCTCGTGGTTTTCTACTTGCTTTTGCTCTGGAACAGTAAATTCGCCATCAGTGCTCCAAATGTTCGGCAGAACTAAAACAAAGAGATGCTTCAGATTAAAACGTTAAATTAGATAAACGTCTACGATGACCTGTTTAGAAGTAACAGCTCTAAAAAGAAACAATTATTAGAAGGGCGAAAATAAGATGCGATATTAAACAGTATTACAAGTACTAAAATCCAAATGCTGCAGGGAGCTGTCTTGTCAGCAATAATTAGACAGGTATTTCAACAGAAGGAAATGCAAACTAAAAGCACTGGGCTGGTGTGTGACTACAGCTATCTAACAGAGGTAGGTATAACTGCATTCCTACCCAAAACCTTTGAAAACTAAGCCTACGCTTCTTTTTCAAGTCCTTTTTCTACTTCTCTTCCAAAGTATTCTTTCACACTACTTGCACAGACCACCTACATATCATCGAAATCACAGAAAACAGGGCTGAGAATGGACATGCCATAAGTACCATCTAGTGTTTCATGGGTTTGCATAAAGCAGAATCAGCTGCAGTCATTCCATTTCTGACAGTTAATTGTCTAATTTATTCTTAGAAACCTCCAATAATGGAGATTTCATGCTTCCCTGCACAATCTATTTAAATGTAAGTATTCTTCTCAGGAAGGTTTTCTTGATAGCTAATCAAACGTCCTTCACCTGCCATTTAAGCCCATAAGTTCTTTTCTTAACCGCAGTGAATGAAAACTACAGCTTATTCTGTTGCTGTTCTCAGCTCTCCTTTATGTATTAGAATGGGCCTTAAAGTGATCATCAAAGTCTCCTCCAAGTTACACAAAGTCCAATTCAACTTCTCCTCACAGATCATGAATTTCTCAAAAAACAAGTTAGCACATATAAAGTAAAGAAGCCCCAATAAGAGGTTTAACAAATGCTTTCACCATTTCTCAAAACCTAAACTATACACATACAACCACTCTAAGGGAGATAGAAGACACCATAATTCGTCTGACTTAATACTCTCGAGCCTGGGAACTGATTTTTACTTTGGGGAAAAATATATACATTCAGAAGTTTATTATTATTATTGTAAGTGAATGTTGGAAGTTATTTTAAGAGCTACTGCTTGTAAACCTTGCTTGGAGTTCTTCAGTCACAAATTTCTAATATCAGCATTTTCATACACGTGATATTATTGTATCTAAGCAGGTTTGGAAAACGGGACACATACAACTCCTGCTGATGGCTGAGAAATCGGGTGCTCATTTCTTAAGTATTTAAATACCAATATCTGCTCAGTCTACAGCAGCGATCACTCCTTCTAAAAGCTGGTGTGATATTCTAAACTTGACACAGTTCTGACTCTTGGACAATTTATTTATAATCGTATTTGCTGAGCGGGGTTTTTCTGTTTGTGTTTTTGAAGTCATCGCAAAGCAAAGTATGCTGAGTTTCATTTATTATTTTAGGAAACTACTAAAAAGCCATACTCAATAGCATCTGATCAGATTATTGTAGCAAACGTAGATTCTTCTCTATTTATAGCCATAAAAGTAACAGCAGAAGCTCAATTTATTTTGACTCTTTCAAAACAGCTTCGCTGAAGGTCTAAACACCTCATGTTCCAAAAGCTACAACGCATGTCAGACTTTTGTGCTGCTACCATTTGGAAGAAGATCAACCGGAATGCTTCATGATGATAACATGGGGCAGCAGGGACATGAGTTGGATGCAACAGTTTCTGCCTCCCTGACAAAGCCCATTTTGCACCATCACCCAAAGAGCAGAGCCGGCAGTTTGCAGGTTCCCACAGCTCCCAACTTCATGGCCATGGCTACAGGTAAAGCTACTTACAGGGCAAGAACCCTCACCTGGGAGTCTGCAAATTAATTGATAAGAAACCAACGAGAACTTTAACTTAAAACGACAAGAGAAGTGAAAACAGTAGTTTCTTCAGCCTATTTTCTTCGCGAAATTGTCACGATCTCAGACACAGTAATAAAACAGGTCTTGCAAATATACTCTGTTATTCTTTCAAGCATATAAGCTAATTAAGAACAAAATGTCTTAAGACAAGTTGTTACAGTCACTTTAAGTTATATCACAACTGGATTTCAATAATTTGCCTTAAGTTACGTAATGATATATACACTGAAAAGTACAAATAGCTCTTTCTAATAATGCAAATATTCCTAATTACAAAGGCTCACAACTGAAAAATATGAATGTCTACGAGATGCAGCAAGTTGCCCATGTAAACCCTGCGTGCAATCGTTCCTATAAATCTGCTAAAAGAAAAAGCTTTTTTTTTGGGTCGCTCTCCTGTTTTGTATCTGAACATATCAGGGCCAGTGCTTTATACGCTTAAGTATTTTTTGGAGTTAGAGGGCCCAGTACTATTAAAATTTCACAGTAGCTAAGGAAAAAACAGATCTGGTTTTATAAAAGAACAATATGCGAAGTTAGAATATAGAGAAAAAAAATATTACAAATAGTGCATGTAGCTGAAATTTATTCTGGCCACTAACAATAAATACTACAGATAATTGCTGTGGATCGACTGGATATCCTTTGAGCATTAAGCATACGTGTATTCATTTTTAGAGATGTTGGTACTGTTCCATCCCCCTTTTTGATCTAGAAAATCTGACCATCCTACCCAGTTTCTATTCTTATCACTCACTAATTTGCACTATTTTAACATGGCAGAATATAGCTAGCCTAGGAATATTTTTTTCTTTTCCTATAATTATACTCATCATGTAAACTGTCAGTATCTAATGAAGGATAATTTCTGCTATTATAAGAAGCTTAAGCGATGGTTTTCGTGAATAATTCTTTATATGAATCACTACGCTCCAGCAAAGTCGGAAGAAAAAACGTGCTCTCACTAACAAAAATCCTTTTAAGGATGAATGAAGTTTTGCAACTACAGGTAGGTATAGTGACTAGCCCTTCAGAGCAGGATTAATGTAGTATCTTCCATATAGTCACTTATGTGACCACAATACTGACAATTGAAAAAAATAATAAATTAAAAGAAAAAAAAAAGACAGATGTGTCCATTTCCACTAAGCCACTTCGTCTCCCCAACGCCTCCTGCGGTCAGTGGAAACACAGGTCCCGCCAGAAGATGATGCAGAATCGAGACTCCAGTTCATCCCACCATCGACATTTCTATCACCAGTGACGAAAACCAGGTCACGCTGCTGAGAACTCCTCATCTTTCAGCTATGAAATCTGCTCATTAGCCAGAGCAGCAGAGCAAAGAAAGTAAAACGTCTGGTCTTAATACAGAGTCTACTTCAAACAGGCTGATACTGATCTCCAACACAACACTAACAGTAGCATCCAGAGATACTGAATTTTCTCTCCTCAAAATAATTATTCTTACGTTCCCATATGACATTACTTCACAGATTAATTTTAAATCAGATTTTTATCTGATAGCTTTTTCTGGAAAGTTTCTTATTGGAAAAAAGTAAGACCACATCATCTACCAGAAAATTCTCTGTAAAAACAAGTACCAAAATCTACAATGGTATTTTTTCTCAAAAGGAAAAGAGATCAAATATGTTATTTTCACTATTGGGAGATATTACTCTGCCATCCTTGGAAAAGGTGAATAGGGCTTATAATCATCTCTTGCTAACCTCATTTTCATGTAAATGATTTCATTTGTTTTGGCAAAAACTCAGCAAGGAAAGCAAAGACTTTTTGATTGTTTCTACTTAGCAGTAATTTAATATTATGCCATCAAGTAATGCAAGTGTGATATCAATCTGCGTTACAAAGCTGTACACACACAGCCAGTAGCCCATCTCACATCTCACAGAATCCCAGAGTGTCAGGGGTTGGAAGGGACCTCGAAAGCTCATCCAGTGCAATCCCCCGGAGCAGGAACACCCAGCTGAGGTCACACAGAAGGTGTCCAGGCGGGTTTGAATGGCTGCACAGAAGGAGACTCCACAACCTCCCTGGGCAGCCTGGGCCAGGCTCTGCCACCCTCACCGGGAAGAAGTTTCTTCTCCTATTTAAGTGGAACCTCCTGTGTTCCAGTTTG
>VWYH01002733.1:474988-537529 GCA_013399365.1 Pampusana beccarii
CCAGAACTGGACACAATATTCCAGATGTGGTCTCAGCAGGGCAGAGCAGAGGGGCAGGAGAACCTCTCTGACCCACTGACCACCCCCTTCTCATCCACCCCAGGTCCCATTGGCCTTCCTGGCCACAAGGGCCCAGTGCTGGCTCATGGGCACCCTGCTGTCCCCAGGACCCCAGCTCCCTTTCCCCTACACTGCTCTCTAACAGCTCGTTCCCCAACTTATTCTGGAACTTGGGGTTGTTCCTGCCCAGATGCAACACTCTACACTTGCCCTTGTTATATTTCATTTAATTTTTCGCAGAAACACAACTGGCAGCTCTTCAGACGCTGGTATTTCCCAAGGGGAGGGCTGATGTCCTACCAGGCAGCACTGTTACTGTACCTCCCATGACCTCTGTCTCAACGGTCGCATACAGAAGAACAAAGTCTGTGCATGTATGGGGTTTTTTTTTCCCCTTCATTTCATCCTTACCTTCCACTGTCTGACCTTCTCTTCTGAGCATCTGAACAGCTCCTACATACTTCTTCAGCTGCACTTTCAGCACCTCATTTTCTCTGTTGATAAAAAGAACAGAACAAATAAATATTAGTGTTTTCTCAAAATAAAGGAAAGCCCATTTCAACGGAAACAAACATACTATCTGTAATAACAAGCTATATCTAAGCCTATCAAGACCAAAAAATAAACGGCCCACGCTTTAAATCAACAGCAGAGCACCAGGAAAACGCCACACAAACAACTCAGTGAAACAAATTATCTCACAATCAAAAAGGTTTCATCAATTGTCTAATTTAGGTGTTCTACACTATGCTACATTGATGGCACAAAAATGATAAATAATAAAATGATAAATCAACAGTCGATTAAAAAAAATAAGGACAGGATACTACCCAAGGAAATTTGAATGGCCACTATAAAATTAGATACTCATTTTACTAATTGTCCATGTATTTAATGTCAAGCAAATAAGAATTCAGCTTTAGAAACCGACTCCAGCGTAAGAAAATGCCAGCACTTCAGCACCACCACCCAAGGGGAAAGTTCTCCATGGACCGTTCCTAAACGGGACCCAGGAGGGCAGAAGCGCGGTGAATCCCTTGGGCCGGGCCATCGCGGTGCCTGGCGCATCCTCCTTTGGACAGCACGATATTGAAAGCAGGTGTTGTCCCAGCACCTCACACCACAAACCACCTCAACTTTATATTTGGGGGAAATGAAATGGATTCTGACCCATTGTATTCGAACCAAAGTCGACAAATGGCAGGTCTGCAAATTCCATACGTAAGCCCATTAGGTTAACCAAGCATGACAGAAGTGTTTCTAGAGGAGAAACACAACTAAAATGTGTTGCAAAAGAGTGAATTCAGACAACTTTTACTCTTTAAGAAAATATCAGCGGAGAAATACACAGGCGCAGCACAATTCATGTATGGGAATTTATCTAAGAACGAGAAGCATTCAGAAACCCAGACAAATACGTTTGATGGTCCTTATGATACCATGCATATAACACACAAAATGTACACACACACACATATATATACACAGAAAATTAAATTGCTGCTGTGAGCAATGCCATATTTATAAATAAAAGCCTAGACTGGTACAATACACATATTTCTATGGATTTCAAATCAGTTTTCTGAACCACGTAACCTCAATTTTACTGAGTCCTTTAGTAGGAGGCTGCTAAATAATTGAGAAGAAACTACTGATTACCTAACTATCAAATTTTAACAAAGTCCTTGATGATTTTACGCATTTTATGATATTTTTCATTTCCTAGACTACAAAGAACAAGTTGGTTTTTACAGAGATGGTCACTGCTATTCAGATTAAGGAAAAAAAAATCAGAAACACAGTTTAATACTATATACTATATTAAACCAAGTCTAAATAATTCATTCATTTTAAAAAATGGTTTGACAGCTAGACAAAAAGATTTCTCACCGGAAGTGTAAATACGTCTGCATGGAAATAACTGCATACAATTACAACATATTGAGTTTTAAGGATTCTCAAGATGGAATCACACACCTTCTGCCTTTGAGAACAGCCTCAGTCTATTTTTCACTACTGTGCCTATCGACTCAAAATTGATACAGTACAGATGAACTTCAGAAAGACTTCAGTTCACTTGGGTTTTTGATACAAGACTGAAATTCAAACCAGGACACTATGGCCCAGTCACAATTTCCTAATATGCCTCTGTATCATCTTATTACTTCTTTCTTTGAAATCTCTTTCTTATTACTATTATTTAGCTAGACGCCAAAGAGAGCCCATCCTGATACATATGAATTTATACAGCTCTTTTTATCAGAGAATGTTTAAAAAAAAAAAATAGCAAACAATCCCTAAAAAGTCTTTAATGAGTTCAAGATGCACCATAGCAGATATTCATAGCAAGTATTTTGTAGGAGGAGAAACTTCTGCACAGGAGCTAAGGGTCAGATTTGCAGAAATTCTTGTCCACCTGACCCAGGACTCCCCCCTATCGTCAAGGATGTGAAATATTTCTGTGTGAAGGCCCCAACTTCCCTTTCGCAACTTTTCCAAACTTTACCATCCAGCTCGAAGCAAACCTGGGAGCCTGTTATGAGCCCAGTGATCACCACAGTGCTCTGGGCATCTTTCAAAGTGCTCCAAAAAAACCCCGTTCCGTGCTGACAAAGGAGTGAGTGGCAAGTCTGTCAGCACAAGTTGAAGGGAACAGAGAGGAAAAAGAATAATTAAAAAAATAATAAAAAATCAGCTGAAATCCATGGGAAACAAAGACAACGATGCCACTGAAAGCACAAGCATCTCCAAATCCTCAATTACAACAAATTTCCCTGCGTGATCACTTCTCCCTTGTTAATAAATACCTGAAAGACAGTGAGAATATGCAATTTTACCCCGTGTCAGTTCAATGACAGAGGATGACAATCTACTATTCCTCCAAATTATTCTTTTTGCTCCAACGGCACAGGTCTATGTGTGGGGTTGATTAGTTTTTATACCACTGGTGATTACTCAGGCAGAACAACAATACTGTTCTTCGGTAGTTTGATTATAAAACTAGAAAACTGCACATTAATTGCTACATTGAAAAAAGTGCTAGGGTTTGAAATCCAATCACCAAAAAAAATTATTTAGAGCATCCTATTAAATGAGAACTTAACTCCTCCCCAGGTCTCTTTATGGTTTACTATTCTTCGGGTACACATAAGAAGCAGATTAGCAAAACATCTTTGAAACCTTATGTTTTCAAGATAAAGAAAAAACCATGCATTTCCCCAGGTTGGGTTGTTTGTCAGTTTTTTAGCTGCTGACAGAGCAGATTTCTCCCTGGAATTTCTCCAAGAGCACGACCAGAGCAACGCAACCACCTTTAAAGACAGCAACATATCAATGCCACGCACCCAGAACAGCAGGATAAATTCTACGCCACCTGAAGCTTCTTCAAGCAACTGCAGGAGTTTCTCCATAGCTCTGTGACTATTCTCCAAAGAAAAGCAGATAAAGATATTTCCAGGTTCCATTAACATCTTATTTATAAACTAACGCAGTAAGGATGGGCCTTTTTTAGCAGAGTATATTTTATCCTACAGCACTTTCATCCAGCGAAATGACTTAAGATACAACTGAACTCTGTAGTTAGCTTTCGGTTTAGTACTTTTCCTGAAGATAAATCAGAGTGTTACAAAATTACGTGTATCCACTCTTAGCCGTTAGCGTCTTTGCTCAAAACCAGAGGAAAAAAAACGGTACTAATTATGGTAATTAATCAGTACAAAATAACAGTGGCAAGCAAAGAGGAATGCAAGTATCAATACCTAATACATGAGTTCCTTGTATCAATTTTCTAAAATGGAAGATACCGCCTCATAAAATCCCTAAAACTGTAAGTATTTCTATTATCAGAGAGACTTGCAAATTCACCAGAAACCACTGTATGTATTCCCAAATGGCAGAAAAATCTGAAGGCTCCTACTGAACTCCCGCACTGAAACCAAGGTCAGAGAAAGCAAAAACATTCGGGCGGTTTGTTTGGAGAGCACCCATACAGACGGGGCTTGGTGACACAGCACTGCTCACCTGCCATCACAAGGGCAAGGCGGCCTTGCAGCCAAAGCTAGGAAATCAAACATCCGTAGCAAAGCATTTATTTTTCAATTGCAATATTTAGTGACACCGATCATACTAATACAGAAAGAAAATACTCTTTTACCGAAAAGAAATTCTCTTTAAATACTTGCGAATGGTGCGCAGCCACAGAACACGTTAGCGACAACAAACTTGCTTATTTATTATCTTTTTTTGGAAAACTGTCTGGAGTGACAAGTAATGATTGATTATATAATACCTGCCTAATTTTGAAGCAAAAATAATTACGCTTGCTTTCAAGTTGATGATTTAAAAATCGGTATCTGAGGAAATCTTGCCGAAAAGAAAATCAAAACTACTGTAAGAATGATAATTCTATAATATAATAACCTTTAAGTTATGATTTTTGTCACGGAGGAAGAGACCCACCACACCTGCTTCTTGAAAAAGATACCAAAATTCCTCTAGGGCTTCTGTAAAATGAGCATGGTTTGAAAAGAATTTGAAAAAGAGTAATTTCTCATGTATCTCAACGATAGTGGCCAGAAGAATACTGTCATTAAGTTTCTGGCACAAGCACCAGACACTAACAAGTGCTTTCTGTGCAGCTTACTCCTAAAATGCGTCTTATTTCTAAATTCAGGCTTCCAAAAACCAAAACCCAACCAATGCTGTAGTGGTTTAGAAAACGCTGTAAAAGTACCAAATCTCCAAAAAATAAAAAATTGCATGAATCTTCAGAATGAATTGAAATAAACAGTGCACTGCCTGAATATGTAGAACCTATATATATACAGAGAGAGAAGCTGGGCCGGGTGACTGCCAGAGATGCCTTCCAACCTGAATTAGCCTATGGTCCTACTATTAGGAGCTACAAGACCAAAATTAATTGTAATCATATATAGCCCAAATGAAATAAGAAAAATAAGAACTATTCCTCATAGAAGTGGAAGTTGAACTATATATGATTATACTATAAAACCAATCTCTGAAAAAAAGCTGTAATGAGGAATAATGAGATAAATTTAACTGCTTGTCATGAAAGAGAAACACCATATCCATGATCAACGGAAAACTCTTCTTATGGTGGCTTCACAACATAGACTGTGCTCAAATCTAAACTATGAAAGGGCTCTACCTGAGCATTGATATCACACCTGAAAAAGCAAAAAAACGGCTTTATGGACAAGAAATATGAGGAAGCTGTTTATCTTCTGAAACAACATCTGGTTCTTTTTATGAAATGTTTTTGTAACTTGTGACATGTCACCAACTAACCAAACAGGGAAAAAAAATATCACTGAATATAGGAATATTCCACTTAGTTTTCACAGCAGTCACAGAATCACAGAATGTTAGGGATTGGAAGGGACCTCAGAAGATCATCCAGTCCAATCCCCCTGCCGAAGCAGGACACCCAGATGAGGTTACACAGGAAGGTGTCCAGGTGGGTTTTGAATATCTCCAGAGAAGGAGACTCCACAACCTCTCTGGGCAGCCTGTTCCAGTGTTCCGTCACCCTCACTGAGAAGAAGTTTCTTCTCAAATTTAAGTGGAACCTCTTGTGTTCCAGCTTGAACCCATTACCCCTTGTCCTATCGTTGTTTGCCACCGAGAAGAGCCTGGCTCCATCCTCGTGACACTCCCCCTTTATATATTTATAAACACTAATAAGGTCACCCCTCAGTCTCCTCTTCTCCAAACTAAAGAGACCCAGCTCCCTCAGCCTTTCCTCGTAAGGGAGATGCTCCACTCCCTTAATCATCTTAGTTGCCCTACGCTGGACTCTCTCCAGCAGTTCCCTGTCCTTCTTGAACTGAGGGGCCCAGAACTGGACACAATATTCCAGATGTGGTCTCACCAGGGCAGAGTAGAGGGGAAGGAGGACCTCTCTCGATCTACTAACCACCCCCCTTCTAATACACCCCAGGATGCCATTGGCCTTCTTGGCCGCATGAGCACAGTGCTGGCTCATGGTCATCCTGCTGTCCACCAGGACCCCCAGGTCCCTTTCCCCTACACTGCTTTCTAACAGACCATTCCCCAACCTATACTGGAGCCTGGGGTTGTTCCTGCCCAGATGCAGGACCCTACACTTTCCCTTGTTATATTTCATCAAATTATTCCCTGCCCAACTCTCCAGCCTGTCCAGGTCTCTCTGGATGGCAGCACAGCCTCTGGTGTGTCAGCCGCTCCTCCCAGTTTAGTGTCATCAGCAAACTTGTCACAAGAGACATTTTCTCCTCTCTCTAAGCAGCTGCTCAGGGTAAGTCACACCCTCATTTCAAGACGCACAACACATCATTTCGCCCACCCCTGAAGCGCTACGGCTCTCTGGGAAGTGGTGGAAACCAGATTAAGTGCCAAATCCAAAAGCAATGTGTCTTAAATAATACAGGCACTAAATAAGAGGAGGCAGATTAGGTTATGAGTAAACAGAAGGCACATAAAAGTGTAAGATATAGTCACAGTCTCAGCTCCATTTCCCTACGCATCTCTTTCGATCTGCTTTTCTTGCTACAAAGCCCGTCCTTTGTAAAATGCTTTCCTCCAACATTTCTGAATATAGCCTAAGAATATGCAATCTGAGATTATCCAGTTTCACAGTCAACTTCAATAAAGGTATTTGCCTCACAAAGGGATGTGACGGTATTCCACACAGAAAAAAAGAACCTCAATTAAAAAGCTTTAGCATTGCCAAGAACCCAGCGGCACAGTCTGTCCCCGCGATCTGAGAGAGGCTCATTGATGAGATACCTAACGTCCGATTCTTTGCAGGCGCTTTGGGGACAGGCATAAATACCAGCTCTCATAATCTGAAGCACACTTGTTCATCAAAATACGATAGTCAGATTGTTGCTGGATGATTTTCCTTGACATAAGATGTTGGGAATATTACAATTGAGGAAATTTTTCTACTCAAGTCATGTGATCCATTGTTTTTAAGGTAAACAGTGAGATTTCGCTATTACAAAATACCTGAAACCTAGTTTCCTCTCACCACGTTTATTATACAGCACTTACAAAGCAATTCCAAAATTTGTGTTATTTCAAATGCTTCAACGTATCCAGCTTACCCAAATTCCTGGTTTAAAATATTATTTATTTTCAAAAAATTTACTACTCTTACTACTGCAGCAGCATCACCTACAGGGTACCAAGTGGACCAACAAAACCTATATTCCTAAATAACTACACGCAAATTTTCTTACATGCTAAAAAATGAGCTGCAATGAAACATTCAAGAAATGCATCTGAAGTCCAAAACAACAGGGCACACAAGAAGTTGTTGTACCTAACCAGCTCTCAACACTTTTTATAATGTGACAAGGTAAACCGACTTTCGGAACAATTCACACAACATACTCAGTCTCCATAGCAGTAAGAGAAATTAAATAAACTTGTTTAAAAAGAACAAGTTAGGCTAAGTGAGCATCTCCTTAGATCTTGTTATAAAAGCTCCTTATCTATTCTTTAAGAGGGTATGTGCATGACAAATATTTGATTCACCCCTATGTCACTGCAAATTCTAAAACTGTGGGGGAAGTGAGTCAAAGAAATACAAATATCTAATTACTATAACCTGAAATGCAAATACTAAATGTGAAGTATTCGCATTGTTTCAATTACCCTACATCACGTGAATGTCAAACTCACTTCTGCATCTCTCCTTCCCTCAAAGTGAGTAGTTCACTTTGATGTGTCATCAAAAGCAGAATTAGTAATGTCCTAAATACTTTAAAAAAAAAAATATGCAAAGCTTTATATTTCTCATTTTCAGATAGTAGCTCTGCTATGCAATGAAAAGCTTACAGGAATCTCAGCTGTGCTACTTCACGACTGACACTACGCACGCAGAAAACAAACACTTCTCCCTGTGAGAAGGCACAGATTACTCATCTTATTTAACATTTAGGATGGGTTTGTTGTTTACTATACATGTGAATCATCCCCAAGATCTCAGGCATCATAGGTTACTCTAGAGCTTATTTAGAATTGTAAGAAGAAAATCACGCTATTAGAGCAGCGTTTACTCTCAGAAGTCTTTCTTAAGCTAAATCCCATTGAGACAAGGGGCAGGTTAAAATCCTTTTGCTTTCAGCAGAGCTGTGGCACAAAGTCAAGCCGGAGGCAGGTGGGTGCTGGGCCAGTGTTGGTCAACACCTTCGTTAAGGACCTGGCTGTGGGGACACGGGGCACCCCCAGCAAGTCCACAGACAACGCAGAACTGGGGAGCAGCTGACACACCAAATGCTTGTGCTGCAATTCAGAGCGACCTGGACAGGCTGGAGAATTGACTCAGGTGAACCCCTTGAAGTTGAAGGAGGGGAAGTGCAAAGTTCTGCATCTGGGGAGGAACAGTCCTTGGCACCCTGATGTGCTGGGGGCTGGAAAAGCAGCTCTACAGAGAAGGATCTGGGACAAGCAGCTGACCACGAGTCAGCAACGTACCCTTGGCAGCAAAGCAAGCCAACAGCAGCTCGCAGCGCGTTAGGAACAGCATTGCCCATGGGTCACTGCCAACAACACCGCCCAGAGGGGCTGTAGAGTCTCCCCGGGAGGGGAATATCAAAAACCTGATGGGAAATGGTCCTGAGCAACCTGTTCCAGCTGACTCTGCGGCGGGCTGAGCCTGGCTGGCCACCCAGTGCCCAACGCTGCTCCATCACCCCCTCCTCAGCCGCACAGGGGAGAGAAAATGTCACGAAAGGTCGAGTGTGGAACTGTAAAAGACATCTACCAGAGGAAATACGGTGGAGTACAGTGAAAATGAAATAGGCTCCAAATCAAGTCCTCACTGGCTGCAGGTCTGTTGCCCTCCCACCTCCTTACATTCCAAAGCGGTATCATATTTGAGGTTTGGAAAATACTGCTTGCAGACAGTGCAAGGTATTTCAACAACATTAAGACTATGGCATATCCAACAGAAGGAAAAGAAACAGGACATTGATATCGGGCAGACAGCAATATCAAGAATCACCCAAATATCAAGTAAAATAAAAAGTAATTTTAAAAAAGGGGTGGTTAAAACTGGACAAAATAGATATATAAAGAGAGAAAAGGCTTATTACATTTACCTTACGCATGTGTATTCATTTGTAGCTAGTCTCATTATCTAACTGCTGCTATTTTCATGGCTTATGTTTAAGATTAGCCTAATTACTTTTTAAAATTAAACTTGATTTCATAAGCTCAGCTCACTGATATTCTTTCATCTGGAGCTGTAACGGTGGTTTTGCTAACATTTTAAACTCTCACTTAGTGTTAACACTTCACAAAACAAAAACCACAGACTCTTTTGAAAACTAAACTTCTCGCAAATTTCTTTTTGGTGTACGCAGAATTTCTGATTCCCTTGTCCCAGTGCTGCTCCTTTTTGTGCTGCTGCCGGTGCTCCTCACCTGGCCAGGGCCTGGACCTTGCTGGCGTGTCGCTCCTCCTGTTCCGCCGCTTTCCGTCTCCAGTTGTCCATCTCCTGCCGCAGCGCTGCCGAATGCTCCATCTCGCCATCCAGCAGGTTCCTCAGAGACCTGGAAGGAGGCAGCAGCCCCTGTTAGAACACTGCAAACGCTACTGAGTAATTGGAGGATTCTCTATGAATCACAGAGCAGGTTGCCTGAATGACACCATTAATGTCATCCCAAAGTTTCATTATTCAATGTAATAAATTCGCCTGATTTGATTCTACAAAGATATGAAAAGTTACAAGGGAAAGGGACCCAATCAAAACAGTTGTGCTTACTATTAATTTGTACTACAATCTCATCAACATGCCCAAAGCACAACCTGGTGTAGTATCTACTGTAGCACCATGCAGAAATAATTTATTACAGAAAGCAGCTTACAATTTGGTTTCAGTGCAAGCCCATACATCTCAGGAACAACCTATCAGCAATGTATTTCCTAGCAAGAGCAGGAGACAGGTAGGGGTCTTGTCTCTACTGAGAGCACTGCAACAGAGCTGTCTAAAACCTTGGATGAGACAGCAAAGGGCAGCATGATGCACAACCATAAAGCCAAAGCATCCCTGTCCTCTGCCAAAAAACCCGCAAAGCTGAATGGGGCAATAACTTGCAATTATTGGAGTGGGGAGGATGAGAGGCAGGAAAATGGGATCAGTTGGTAGTCTCAACATTAGAAAAAAAAAAAAAAAAAATCAAAATATCTATAGAAAAACGTCAATTACCAAAATAATCCTACTAGAGCACAACAAAAGTATCTCTTGAATACATCTGCATTTTCATTCATCTAATGATGTGTTCCAATAGACTAAATACCTAAAAAGTAGGTTTGATAGCATTTTAAATAAGCAACTTATCATTCTTACATTTACATCATCATTTTGCCCCAAGTGAACATAAAGACTCTCACAAATGACAGCCACTCTCAGCATAACACTGTTAGACATCCTGCGTCACCTCTGCACCAGAAGGGAAAAGGAAATGTCCTGAATATTTGTATGCAAACCAACTTTTACCCATTTGGAAAGCTATCTTAAGAGATCTTAAGAATCTTTTGGCTTTAAGCTTGGGGTTTGAAAATGCTGTAATTGGCAAAAGCTCCCAAAACGCAAAGAGTGATTTGAATTCGAATGAAGAAGTTGCCCTGCAAACATTACTCTTCGGTATCAACTGTTGAATACTGAAGTATTAAGCTTACCTTTCACAGAAAAATAATATACATCCAAAGGATTACACGTAGCTTTACACAAAGGACAGCTTGTATTAACGTTTTGGGGTTTTTTTTAATTATAGTGCCTCTGATTAGAAAAAGAAGACTACCTATTCTGTTCTTCCAGTTCGTCCTTTCTATTCATCATGGCCACAATAGCTTGACGAAGTTCATCTAAAAAGAAGGGACAAAAAAAGATTAATTTCTGTGTGTGTTTTTGCTCAGTTCAGACCTAAAAGTCACAGTGGCCCTAACTCAGCAACATGTTTAAGACTATGCCAACATCATTTGCTATTCAGCAAAGCAACCTTTCCAAAATAGTATTATTTAACACAGAATCAGAAGTACTGATCAAATCAAATCAGTCTGCAGCTGGCTTTAATACAAATGTTTCCAAGTCTGCCTGTGCCTACAGCTGGTTTGTTTTAATCGCAGACATATGGGACAACGCACCTTTTCACTACGTGCTTATTAATGACATACACTGTTACTTGTTCAACTTGTCATTGCTTCTTTTCCTCGCTTTTAATTCTGCCACAGGAAATAGAACTATTCCAGCGACCAGAGCAGACGCAATGCCATTGCTGCTCCACGGCACTTCTTCTCAAGCTCAGTCTGAAAGACGATGGGGATTTCTGAATCTCGTCATTTCCTATCAAAACCTTTTTATCTCCTATAAATACCTTAAAAATACTCTCTGTCATTACATCAAGAATATTTTTTTTTTGTTAATTATGACAGAATTTTAGTGTTTTTTTAAGACTTCTTCAGGGTTGGCTTTACCAGTGATACCAGAGTAGCCAAACACTGCACAGAAAAGCATCAGCTCTAAGTGCTGCTGCACCCAGAGTCTTGCTATTACTACAGTTATAGCATACAACTGTACAGCTGTACTATTACTATTAATTTACAGAAAATATTAGAACTTAATTGTCTAATCTACAACAGATTCTGACTTCCAGATCTTCCACCAATACAGGAAATACAAATATCTGAATGATTTCTAGCAAACATCACGATGGATCCAGGTCCTAAACTAGATTTTTTTTTAAATGTCATTAACAATTTCACGTATGTTAATCAATACTCTTATGAGAGCTTCTGCACAGACACAATTATTTAAAACATCCCTGCCAACAGTTAAATGAAATGCTCCTGTGTTTCTATATAACAAATAAGCAAATTCTGTTCTGCAAGTATTCCAAGCAGATGGCAGCAAATTGTTCGTGCTTTTACTGCAAACACACTAACAGAACTACCAGTACGTTATTTCTTCAAGTATGCCAAGCCATTGGACGACTTTTTTCCCTTTTACACTTGGTTCACTGATTTTCCTGTATATTTCTTCATATTTTCTATGATTGCAGAACTTTTTGCCTGTTCAAAATAAACTTTACATTGTCCTGTGGACCAGATTACGTCTGCCAGACCCTAGTAATGGACAGAACGTGAAGGTTTGTATCGTGTCGAACGAACACATGGCCCTGCGCAGAAACCACAATTCCATCTGGCATTGGTAATCGCGCTGGTAAATCCCCCCGGCAGGGTTCTCATATCACTTCATATCCAATTTCTTCACGCAAGATTTTTTCCAAAACATTTCCACTTCTTTGGCCATGAAGAAAGCAGACAATTCTTTTCCTACCCATTCCACATTACAGCCTGAGAACTAATTGACATTAGCAAGAAACCTTTCTGCAGGTCAGCAGAGGGATTTTGCACTCCATTAACTCAGCACAAAAAGAATAATTATTTTTCTACAGTAATTTAGCATCTTTATATGAGTTCTCTATACAGCTAAAAAAAAAAAAAAACCAACTCTTGTAAAAAAGCCAAAAGTTTTAAAAAAAAAATAATCTGGATACTTCTGCTTTCTCCCTCAATAATGTGTATTACTCAGATTCAAACCAAAGCTGTGATTTCATAGCTACTTCAATCAGCCTTCCCAGGGTGGTGCTTCCAGCAAAAAGGACATTGCGGTTTGTCTCACCCATTGTTGCTGCCACCTCCACTCCAAAGTGGGTTCGGTTTTGGTTTGGGTTTTGTCAGGGGTTTTTTCTGCTGGTTTATTTGGGGTTTTCTTCAAGCGATGTTACTGTTGAGTTTAAGAGCATTGCAGGCACAAGGCACACAGCAGAAAGCAGCCAGGGCAGAACCAAACACCTTTTTGGGCAATCAGGATGAGGAACAGAAGGTGGAACACCCTTTCTGGTAAGAGCAAAGTTCACATTGCACTGAAGTGACCAGGTAACCACTGTAATTTACATAGCAACTGTAGAAAAACTTCAAAGGGAAAGATTCTATATGACAAAACATGCTTTCCTCCATTATTTTCATGACTATTTTTCAAACGATAACTTCTATTAGCTAGTTGTTTTTTGGGGTTTTTTTGGGGGGGGACCACCCACCAAATCCTACACTCTGAGATGTATTATATTTAGCTATGAAATATCTAACATGGTATTAGCATCGTTTTGGACATGATGAGACAATGTCACCTTGAGGCCAGACTAGAAAGGTTGGACCTTGGAGGTTTTTTCCTTTGGGTTATTTTGTGGTTTGTTGGTGGGTTTTTTGGCAGTGGAAAATTGGTGGGTTTTAACAGTCCTGAAAAAAATAATAGGTAGTGTTGTGAAAATGCTCCACAATCCATTAGCCTATTTGTGAGCTACAAATTCATGCTAAGGATGAGGAAAATAGAATAATCCCGTAAGCGTTCAAGCCTTGTACAAGTGTACAACACAAGCAAAACCCATTCACAGTCAACCTTCAGCACAGTAACACCCTATAACAAAACAAACATCTTTACCTATAAAGCTGAATTCGGAATCTTCCTCAAGAAAGCATCAAGCCAATGGCATTTTAAATATTTCACGAGTGTCATTAAAATACGACAATGCCTGATCTGAGTTGGTTGTTGTTATTCCTCTGAATAAATCAAAGCCGTTGCTGCTCAGACAAGTTGTTGTAGCGCTGGCTCTGCACTCACACTGGGGTGACTACCCTACGATAATTGCCTGTGTGCATACTCAAGCCTGTTTACACGTGTACTGATTTATTAACATTTAAACAATGAAGCTATTATAAATTGGCTCCATTTTTCCCAATTTTACCAGCCTATTCAAATCATAACCTCAACTTGCCTAATAACTTAATCTTCTTTCCCTTATTCGATCCAGAACCTTCTGCACGAGCAAAGAGCTGAAATGCCATCCTCTCTCACTCCCCTCTCCAGCACAGTATGAAAGCAAAATTCTGGTAAAGACCATAGTTTGCAGCAAAGGAGAAGAAAAAAGGCCTCTTGAAATAAAAGATGTCAAAATCCTTTTTATAATGTTTCCAGTTGCCTTATTTTTTCTGAGAGTTACAGAATTGACAACACTACAGAGACACAGGAAGGCAGAAACTCCAAATTTCATTATTGCACATAGGACAAAAAACAACGCTTAATTTAGGACCACAAAAGCAACCACACTTGATAACTCAGTATTTCTTGCTAATTTGAGTACAGGTAGCAGAGAAGATGTGGAAGAAGCATCAACAGAACCAAGGTCTGGTCCAGCAATGTTGCTCCATCACTGCGCCGCTCACACTTCCGCTTGAACTCGGCAACTCCTCAATTCCTCAAAACAGACACAAAACCCATAACGTCCATCATCAACACTTCTTTAACCTCTGCACGCGCAGTAAATATAAAGGAGCCAAACGTTCACTAGTGGAATTCGATAAATAATAAGTTACCAAGAAAAATATCAGAAGCCAGTTAAATCATCTTTTGATTCACGTAACCAGACGGAACTAGAAGGACACCGTCCTATTTAATTCAGGCACAACATTCAAAACTTCCAAAAAACGTAATTCCTTGCTCTCACTTATGCTTCTCGAAGAATTTGAGCAGCGCGTCAGAACAGTCACCTGAAGGCAAATACGGTAAAACCAGCACCATACACTGCGGCACGTTCACCTCATTTTTTCAGCAGACTTACGTCTCATTCATTGTGCAGGGTAGAAGAAGGAAGAAATAATAAAAAAAAAATAATCAGGGTTGTAGCAGCAACCATAAATTGGGCATTTTCTGACTTCTGGATTTCACAACCTCAATCTTTCTCCCCCTCTTCTTGCCTTTTTTCCTTTTTTTCTTTCCCTCCACATTTTCTTTTTTTAATAAAACAGTGGGCGGATGGCCCAATATACCCACTTCAGAAAACACTTTGATATTAGACTTCATGTCCTAGTTCTGAACTGCTTTGTGCTTGGTATGGCATTTGCATTCTGTAAAGTAACATTAATTGAAAGAGACACACTACTGTTATTAATGATCAGCAATCAACACAACACAGCTAAAATCCAAGTGATAATCAGCGTTTCATAAAGATATAATAAGATAATTAGTGAGGTCTTTCAAATTAGGTAATCTTAAGGGATATTTTTCCAACAACTTATTAAAAAAAGGATTTCCATGTGCAAACCAATAATTCCAAACCAGGTGTTTCTTTATCAGTAAAATAAGATAACATAAAATCAAGGAATGAATTTTCATGTTAAACCTCACTTTTCAAAGCACAAAAAAACCCCAAACCTTTTCTGGTTGAAATGACTGCAGCATCTAACTACTAATAAAGCAAATATTTGCTCTAAAACATTTGTACTTCACTTCCACACTATATGCAAAGTCAAGCTTCTCTAAAACTTTTGTAAGGCCACATCCAGAGCACAAAACACATAAAAAAGTGCCGTGCTTTAAGAAACACCTGTGAGTTTCCCAGCAGCCTCCAGGGAAGTCAGAAGTTTCACAACTCTTGTGCTGTTTCACCAAGGATGGGCCGAGTAGGATTTTTAAGCACCTGTTCGAAGAAGGAGCTGTCAAATCACCTCTGGGTGTGCCCGAGGTCCTGCCGCACTCCTCTGCAATCCCAGAGAGAACAGCAGGCTGGGAACAGCCTACAGGAAGATCCGTTCTTTTCCTGAGCGCAGATTTACACAGATAATGGCAGAGACAAAGAAAACGTCCGGCAGACCAGTGACATCTTCAAGCCTGACCTTTCCAGACATGCTCCCTAAGCTGTCCGCACGAACACTGCCTATCAAGGCTTTATTCAGTGCTCTAAAACCTTGTCAAGATTATCCTCTCATATCACTATTAATAAGGCAATTTTTAGCAGGAATACATCAGGGCTTCTAGTGTACAGAAGGGTCCTGACCAAAAAAAGAAGTCTGGAAGGTGAACTGCAGCTTTTTTTCTCAGTGATGAAACCTATTGTGGCCTCTTTCCACAGGTGTGCTGCCAGGGAAGCCACAGAACCCGGTATCAGAAGTATTTAGAGGAAAAAGTATGAAAATATACATCTTATTTATTCACACAGGCAGGTTACAAATACAATATGTAGGTTTGATTCTTCAGCGCTCATGAAAACTGGGGGTTTTCTGAAGAGTCTATAAAAAATACGGGGTAACGTACAGCGCTGTAACCTTCGCTTACCTCTGTGGTTAAGCCAGCTTTAAAAACTGAGGAAAATTCTAGTGGAAAAACTAAGTTCCCAATTATTTACTAAAAAAGTACCTTACTAAAAGGTACCTTGTAAGAAGGACGTAGGTAGCATCCTTGTAAAGGAGGTTGTAAAGAAGGACGTAGGTAGCATCCTTGTAAAGGAGGTTGTAAAGAAGGACGTAAGCAGCATCCTTCTAAACTGAAAGTTTTGGAACTTGCTTTTTTTCCACTGCAAAACCAAAATGAGGAGACCTGTACTGGCAGGACAGGTTTCCTGCTGTAAAACAAGGATGAAAATATTATCTCCCAATGACAATAACTGGCGCGGGCATCAAGGTGGCTGTGATTCAAATATGACAAAATAAATACCTTTTTTTTTAAAACCAGAAATGTCAGAATAGGCACATAAATATAAAACTTCTGACAAACTTAATTCTTTATAAAATTGGTTCTAAGACATAAAGATCTGTAAAATAGTGTAAAATTTCAAATGGTGTCTAATATACACAGTGAAACTAACTCCACGGACTAGGATTTCTCTTGAGTGGTATTAGTATTTTTTGGAGATGTATCTGCTGCTAAGTTAACCTAAACCTTACCAAAGCATGGGATGTGAATTCAGGAAAATTATTCAAAATAGCAGAAATTTTAAATCACAGCTTCTTATAACATTATTTTCCAGCCTGCCTATCAAAAGAACCAAGAAAAGGTCAGTATTATCCTAGTAAATTGGAAAGGAAGCAGGAAGAGAATAGATTTAAAAAAAAAAAAATCATTTCAGGCTTTGTGTTCAGAAGTAAGAAGCACAAAACCCCAGTCACTGGAGACCCTGCAGCTTTTCTCACTGCACTATTGCATTCCATTTTTCTTGCCTGATGTGTTAGAATTAGTTGCTATGCAACCAAGCTGTAAGCCTCACCATTTAATAATTCTTCTGCTAATTGCAATACAGAAAAAGAGGTTCAGTTTCTGGCTTTGTCATAGCCCTGGATTCTTCCTGCACAGAGAATCTATGACCAATAACAACTAATTTGAAAAAAAAAGCATTTTTGTTGAATGTATCTGGGATCAGCTATTACAAAGGTATTAACTTATACGTATAGTCAGCTGAATTTTGATTACAATGATAATTAGATTATTTACTAAGTGTTCTACTGGCTTTAGAGATTTGTTTTGACATAGTTCTCCCCTTCCTTCAACCAAAACCTTCTCTGAAAGGGGAAACTAACGACAGCGTAATATGCTTCTCTTGATCCTATGGTTCATTTCATTTACAAATCAAGCATCAAGAATTGAAAAATCTCAAGATTTCCTTTCTATTTTGTAGCTGTCTTAGCTACACACAGGAACTAACAGAGCAACTGATGGAGATCAATTGCGGCCCCTGCTGGTACCTAATACACCTACAAAACAAAAAAATCAAACGGGTGCGGTAAAATCACAGTTTTCCATTAAAATCCTATTACTGAAAAATTAAATAAAAACATAAGAATGAAAGGATATTGCAGTAATAACGTGAGCGGAGAATATCCGGTAACCGAAGTATCACAGTAACTCTCAACAGTAACTCCACCTACACCTTCAATTATGTCACTTAAAAGTCTCCAAGTAGTTTCCTGCCACAATAAAGGAGCAGCTGAGGGACCTGGGGGGTTCAGCTGGAGAACAGGAGCTGAGGGGAGACCTTCTGATCTCTGAACTGCCTGAAAGGAGCTTGGAGCAGGGAGCGGGTCGGTCTCTCCTCTCCCAAGTAGCAAGTGATAGGACAAGAGGAAACAGCCTCAAAGTTGTGCCAGGGGAGGTTCAGACTGGATATTAGGAAAAAAAAAAATCTTCACAGAAAGGGGTTTTGGGCATTGGAACAGGCTGCCCAGGGCAGTGCTGGAGTCACCATCCCTGGAGGGGTTTTGAAGGCGTTTAGACGAGGTTCTCAGGGACATGGGGTAGTGCCAGGGGTGGGTTATGGTGGAACTCAATGATCCTGAGTGTTTCTTCCAACCAAAAAGATTCTATGATTTTATGATTCTAAGAAAGGATTTTTCAGCAGACCCATGGCAGAGCCTGAAACAGCACCCAGCAAACATGTGTGGTCTACCTCCTTTAGCATACAGTTAACACAGATATCGTCTGAACGCAACATAAGAACATGAGACTACAATATCTTAAGGGTTCGTTCATTTTGATGATTTCATAAATCAGTTTCAGAAAATAATCTTGGGTGCTTCACTTCTAACTTCCCAAATATCGTGATTTATAATTTGTGGCATATTTGAATTCATAAAAAGAAACAAACACACAGCCCAGAGCTTTAGGAACAATCTATATCCACCAGTTCAGTCGCAAAATTGTCTGTACAGTGAGGAAAAGAAAACCATACTGGCTTACATATTTAGACAGCTGGTCAGTTTAACAACTAAGTCTCTATTCTACAAGTTTATGTAAAGAAAAAATACTAAAGATGGGGTAAACAAACTGCCCATACTTCTAGTAATCTCCTTACTATTTTATCCTGTCCAGCTCAACTCTTAGCACCACTGAAAATACAACTATCCTCCACCTTAATCTTAACTGAAGTTTTTGCTTATGAAAGCCAATATTTCTGTTTGGAGCAGATTTCCATACCAAAACACAGACTGAGTGTACATAGAAAGAGTTCCAGGTTTGGATGGTTTTTGGTGTTTTGTTTTTGTTTTCCAACTAGGCATTAATGAAAGAAGGCAAAATAAGTAAGATCGCATCAGAACCAACCATTTCCAGTGTTTTCAGAGCTTGCAGAGATTTAAAGATGTTAATCAAAATAAATCACTATTGTTCATTTAACTACTCGAGCCACATCTTGTATAAGGACGGCAAAGAGAAGCTAACACCATTCCAGCTGCAACGAACCATAACCTGGGATCTGCCAATTCAAAAATCATTTTAATGTGGCCAGCATGTCAGAAACGAAGTGCTGTGTGCCCTTCTAAACAGATCTCACCGAAATAAAAACAGAAATGAAGAGTTATAGAACTTTCAAAGTTAATGCCATCAATCTAGACACATCAAGGAAGTACTTACTAATTGTCATGGATTCTGGCACAGTAGCTGAAGGCAACACGTTGCTTAAAGTATTCACTGGAGCTGGAGGGCTGACTTCCACTCTAGACAACAAAATACAGCACCATCAATAAACGCAAACAAAACCCTGAATTTAAAACTTAAGGAAAAAGCACGCTAGAAACTAAAATTGTCACCATATTCACCCATACGCAATCAACTTATGTTTAAGTATCCTTTAATGTATCTGTTGCGAGCCTGATTTGAGAATACACACAAAAAGATCCAAATCAACAGGCCATGAAGAATGCAGTAAACAAGGACATAAAAAGCCACATCAAGCCTATTTTCAAAACCAGGAGGCTAAGTCTGCCTGTCGTTTGACATGACTACATGACTTCTTCAAGAAAATTAGGAAAAAGTTCAATATAGGAGACTATGTAAAAAGGGAAGCGTAGACTTTTGCATCTGTCTTTCCAAACATTTGCAAAAGTACCGTGATGAATAGTTTGTTTTCCAGTACTGAGCAGTGATGCATTACGTAACATACAATAAGTTGGCAGCTATAGGGCGAAGATTTTTTTCTCCTAACAAAACATATTTAACACGTACCTGTAAGGAAGATCAGATCTTCTCGGAACCAGTTCTACCGCGTGAATATTTTCATGTCCCTCTCCATTCTCCAAGTTATCTAAATTAAAACACACAAGCATTAGCTTTCTTCAGTTAACAGCACTTAAAAATAAAATAAAAACAACACCAGAAGGAAGATAATTACATTTTAAAGGAGAAATACTCATCTTTACTAAAGCATTTAAACACTTCAAGTTCTTTCCCCAAGGTTGGCTTCTGCACATCCACCCTGAATTGCAGCAGGATTGTAACGTCAGTTAGGAAGACAACCATCAGTTTAGGAATAAAAATACCGTTGCACTATTCCTAAATTAGACTTTGGATGTACATTTCACATTTATAACAATGTTGTGAAGCTACGAAGAGACTTCTTACTCAAGTTATTTTTGCCAGCCCCAGGATTTTAAGCACCACATGGCGTCTGATAGTCATTACAAATCTGTTTGTGACTTGCGGGCAAAGAATTTGTGGTTAGTCCCCAGTACATGAACCCTTGCAAAGACCCCGGCCCTTCACGCACTCCCAACAGAGCCCCAGGGGTTTCTCTGGCTCCTCACGCCTTTGTACTGAGCATCAGGAATCAGGCAGAGATATATATATATATATATATTTTTTTTTTTTTTTTTCAAAAGCATAGATAACATACATCTGTCCACAGATCCACAACTGTCAGGATCAAAATATACCCATCACTGGGCCTGTCATTAAGGTAGCTCAGGTGGAAAGAAACAAAAATCACATTTTATTGATGTTTTCTGCATCTCATTATGCAAGGGTTACAAAGTTACCATTAAACAATCCTTAAATCATGGGCTAAAACAGCACAGAATTTAAAAAGCAGGAGTTCTAAGCAAAATGTTAATGGGAATTACAGTTACTTCAGAATGTCTATGGAGGAGAAAGCTCATTTTTTTAAGCTGTAGAGTTTACTGAAGCTCAGTTCCTAAAATGCAAACTCCATTCCTGTTCCAAGCACCTGAATTTTGACTCAGGCTTTCTTATCGCTAGGTACCTGGAGACAAACGCCCTGACGCACCCCCAGAGCACTGCAACAGGCTAAAACTGAAAACACCAACATTAACATACACTGCTATACGTTGTAGCCTATTTCAAATACACATAAAACATATAATAAAACATATAATCAAAATATTGGGTGAAACTATATATTTTACAAGAGCTCATTAAGCATGTTCTAACAAAAATGTTGGCATAATAATATTAATGAGATTGCCCGTTACCGGGCTGACCCGTCCCCAGCAGAAGCTGCCCCAGCTCACCCAGCACAGCGGAACTCAAGCAGAGCCACCAGCTGCCTGAGGCAGCTCGACCTCAGCAAACCCTCGCTACCAACTCCCGCAGCTCCCGTTCCACCAATACAGCAGAGGGCAGTACAGTATTATTTTACAATTCACATTTTCATTATACTTTTCACAGGCCTTCAATTAACGGGCCATTTATACTCTTGGCACGTATAAGGTATATGCAAAAAATATGAACAAAACCATTATTTGAACACCACTGAGAAGTTTTTAAGTGGCCACTGAGATGAGAATATAGACCCGAAGTTTTATAAAAGCAATGCTTTATGAACCGCTAGCAAAATATTAACTTGGAGGGGTGGTGTGGGGGTGGCAGGTGGAAGTTTTTTGTTTGTTTTCAGTACCAATATAGATACTAGGAAAGCTCAAGGTCTTCTTTTCCATACCTTTAACCATTTTCGTTGCTTGCTTCAAGATCCTCTCCAAACGGCCCACATCATTCTTGAAGTGCAGTACCCCAAAATACAAACAGCACTGCAGCTGAGCCAGCCAAGCAGATATTTGCAGAGCACACTTTCCTTTATGCACGTCCGTGCAAACCGCGCTTTTACTGTCGAAGCACGGCCCTGCGAATTCACTGTCAGCTGGGACCCCCACAGTGAGCCTCCTCCAGAAAACAATTTGAGGACACGGGCAGATTAAAAATAAGGTATGAGCCACCAACTGGTGCTCGCAGGCCAGAAGGCAAATCTTATCCTGGGCTGTATAAAACAAAGCATGGCCAAGTAGGCTGAGGGAGGTGATTCTCCCCTCTGTTTCGCTTTCATGAGACGCCACCTTGAAGACTGCATCCAGCTCTGGGATACAGAGCACATGAAAGACATAGGCCTGTTAGACTGGGTCCAGACAGCCACAGAAATGATCTGAGGCTGGAACAGCTCTGCTATGAAGAAAGGCTGAGAGAGCTGGGGTGTTCAGCCTGGAGAAGGCTCCAGGACCTCATTGCGGCCTTTCAATGTATAAAGTGGGCTTATATGAAAGATGGAGAGACTTTTGACCATGGCCTGCAGTGATGGGACAAGGGGCAACGGTTTAAACTGAAAGAGGGGAGATTTAGGTTGGATATAAGGAAGAAATTTTTTTTGTGCTAAGGGTGGTGAGAGCCTGGCCCAGGTTGCCCAGAGAGGTGGTGGATGAACCATCCCTGGAGACATCCCAGAACAGGCTGGACAAGGCTCTGAGCAACCTGAGCTATTGAAATCCATCCCTGCCCACGACAGGGGGCTTGGACGAGGTGACCTTTGAAGATCCCTTCAAACCCAAACCATTCTATGATTCCTGTATCCTTTTGTACAGAAGTATTCCTTAGCCAACCATTCCTTATCATGTATATAAACAGATAACAGCTTCTATTGAACTGCATCCAATATTTGATGCTTTCTCCAATCTGTCAAGATTAATTTGAATTCAAACTCTCAAACACTCTTGCAGCTCCCTCCAGCTTAGTGATTTCTAGAAAATGAATAAGAATACTTTCTATTCAACCATCCTAAACATTAATAAAATACCATACAAGATCACAGCTTAATCCCAACAAAAACTCTGGTTTATTTTGACATCAATAAATCCTCCTCAACCAAATACCTACTCAAATCAAGAACTCTGATTCAGATCCGGAATGAACTTTATTTGAACCTCCCATCCCAGTTGTGCAATATCTCCTATGTCCTTACAATCCCATTATTTTTCACAATTATCCCATGTTAGAAATTCTGTTATGAAGTTTGCTGGAATTAAAATTATTAAAATTAAAATTATTTTATTTAAAAAAATTAAAATTAAAAACATTAAAATCCGTACCTGTTTGGGAGTAAGAGCCAACAGCACTCACAGGAAATAGAACATCTGAGTCATCATTCAGGACCTGCAGTGGACTCCAACCGCATATCTGAGAATCACATGAGCCTATTTCATGAGGCCTAGGTTTAAAAAAAAAGAAATACAAAGAAAACAACCCATTTATACAGTCAATATTCATGTTCGCAATGCTTATCTTTCTTCCAGAGGTATCACAAGTCTTTATTTCAATCTGCCCGCCCATTTCTTGGTTCAGACATACATAAATTCATTAAAGATCGGATCATTCCAAAGCAGACAAGGCAAACACTGCTTGCCTCTTTTTCTCCAAAGGAATTTCTGTGTCAAAAGTAAAGAGGGTATATTAGTATCTAAAATCATCATTTTTCTCTCAGTTGTGTCTTGTTTAACTATCTACTCTGATGATAATAGGCTTACTCTGCTTAAAATATAGGCTTTTACTGTGAAGCCAAAATAGAGTTAATATCATACTAAGAACACGGGAACTTCAAACAGGCAAGTGTTATAGCCTGGCTATATCACGCAACAATTTCAACAACTGAGAACTTCAAGGAGAACAAGTCTGAATTCTCTAAAATTTGGGGTTTCAGTGGAGCTTAGGAGCAAAATCCCATCAGCACAGTGGCCCATATGGTTTAAACAATGGAAAAGGGGAAAAAAAAAAAAAAGAGAGAGGAAAAAAAATATAAAATGTATAGTTCAGTTAGTTCCATAAATTTGCCAGTACCCCTGAAGGAAGGAGAGGGTGGGACAGGGGGAAACACAGAAAATTTACCACTGGCTCCCTCAACACTACTTACTTTTCAGAAGATTCAGTTTCACCTTCTGTGCCTTTATTTCCTAAGGCTTTTCCATACAGGTCATCCTCATCTGCGTCTTCATCGTCAATGCTCTTCACATCTAGTTTCTGGTATTCGTACTCTCCGTTCATGAACACGGAATTGCTCCTCCACGAATGGTCACTTTCATTCCCGTTCCAATTTTTTCCAACAGTGCTTTCAGATGTGGGCAACACAAAACCCGAAGCTCTGTCTACGCTCTCCTCTGAACTTTCTCCTGTAGTTGGAGTCTTTGCGGCAACCCCCAAATTCTGCTCATCTTCCTCTTCATCAAATGAGATAATGTTTGTCACTCTCTTCTTCTTTTTTCGATCTTTTTTATATTTCAAATCTAGTAGCAACAGAAAGGTTCACATAGTTTAGAAAAGAGAAACAACGTAATACACTTGTTTTTTTCAGATCTACAAGGTATTTCATTATCTTTCCATACACAGGAGCTTATAAATCTTCAATTACCATCTTTATTTTCTATTTCTATTCCTTACATAATTCAGATTTTAGAATATATTTTTTGCGGTGCATTCGTAACAGTATTTAATTGGAACTGGGAAAAAAAAAATCAATAAACTTATAAAATGAAATTTAAAATAAAAAGTTAGCCTTCCTGTCACTTTCTCCCACAGAATACGGGTAAAGCATATTGCAGAGTATGTCTACGCAACAGAGAAAACATGAAATGCTTCTGGGGAGAAAAAAATTAAAAATAACAAACTCACAACACAAACTAAATTCACAACTTGCAATCAAATAAAGTTAATTTTGTCTATATTCTGGAAATTGAGTAGCCAGTTCTCAGAAGAAGAAATTTAGCTTGCTCACTCCCTCAGCTAAACAGTTCTTAGTCTAGAAATAAACCCTCTCTGATTACTTCACATCTATGCTGTAACAGCACTTATTTTTAAATTATTACCTATTCCCACCGATTCCATTGTGCACATGAGGCTAAATGACCTCGTAAAGCTGGAGCACTCTAAGAAAGACCAGAAATTTACCCACCGAGACAACTTACACTGGGCCTAAACTGCTTTGTTGAATTCAAGTCCAGCTGTCATATACCCACAAAACACATTAACACACTTCTAAGAGTAAAAGGACAGTAAAACTCATTCTGGATGCAAACAGAATTCCATCCAAGAACACAGACTTTAATGAAAACATCTGACTTGCTCTAACACTCAACATACAATGGTATTTGAACAAACGCCATTTTAAGTGACACTTTATTTAAGTTATACATGACATATCCTGTATACACATATACTAGACACATACATTATGCTGAGTCATGTGCAGCCTATGTTCAATTATTCTGTTCTTTCATCTTGCAAGCCTATTCTATACTAACAAAGTTATCCCAAGTCAAGTATCACCTATTTTAATCTCATTTAAAATGTTAAACAACAAAAGCTTTACCACAAGTTTGTTTTGGAAACTGTGTTTGAGACAAAGTCTATTTTAAACGCCAATAAAAAATAGATTTCATCTTGAGTTCTACTCCCACCAGATAGCATTCACATGTTAAAGCCTAAATCAAACCTTGTTTCTTAATTGAAAAACACAGAAGTCCCAGAATTTTCCTGCAGTTTTGCACCTTTACAAAGCAAAACATTCTTCTGGCTCAATTTCTGGAAATAAAGATGATAAAATATTCCTTTGCCATTTTGGGAACTGAAAATGTATAATGAATATCCCATTTTGCTTGATCAATTTCAAATTACAAGAGATTAATACTTTGGGTCTGTATTAGTAACTAACACCCTACAATCTAGATGCACCACTAACACATTTAAAGGCAAAAAGAATATATGAGTCAATTTTCCTTTGTGGTAATAACCCACTTCATTTAGGAATTCAGATTGTAAACATGGGTGCTGCTTGAAGAAGATTACAAGCTAAGATTTTTATCTGATATATAACAACAGATATACGGCAGTGTACTGACTGATAAAGTGCCAAAAGAAAACATACAAAAAATGAAAAATCATTACATCAGAAGCTGCAAGGCATAATCTTATGCATAAGAAATTGAAATTTAGGTCACAAGCAAAGCACTTTACCAATAAGACAGTTTAGCTTCCCTCTCACAGCAAAGCAAGAAAGCTAAAATACACGTTTATCATCCAGTATTCACACTAGTATTTCTAAAAATCTCATAATTCTATTTCACACTCAACTAGTTTGTATGTGTAGTGCACTTATCTTTAAGGTTTCTGTTCCGTAATAGTGCATTAAATTTAATTGAAAAAGTTGTTTAAACACACTTGAATATTTTCCATCTTTCTGAATGACACTACCATTGCAAAACTGCTTACCAGCATTGACATTCCTTGAGAGAACAGGAAGCGGGTCAGTGTCTGGATCGGGTTTGATCAGAATCGAGACAGCAGACGATGCAGTTATCTCTCGAAGAAGGCTGCTAACACCCTGAGTGGATTCTTTCAATAATGAGGTGACGTTTTGTGTCGATTCCTTTAACAAATCAGACACAGTGGGTGTGCATTTGCTCTGCCCATTTAAATCTTTATTATCGATGTTGATTGCAAAAAGAATGGAGTTCAGACCTTCAGATAAAAGAAAGGGGGAAAGAAGAACAAAAAGCCACAATACATGTCATACAAAAGTTACAAACATAGAACCTAAGAATTAACAAAGCTGTGATGCATAAAACATTTTTCCCCAAAAACTTCCCACAATTTTCCATGCACGAATTCTTATTCTTTCATGTACTATTCATTCTTTTTCAGATGATACTCAAGCTGATGTAATCAGTTCTGAACTTACCTTGAAGGCTGCTCAGCTGCACTTTAAATGAGCAGTAAGCACTGTGAGCTTGTTTATTTCTAACCTTTTATTTAAACCCATTTCAGTGCAACTTTAATACTTGTTGGTTCCTATACTCTATTAAGAAAAACTCCTGTGAACCCTATCTTGTAGAACGAAGCATGTGACCATTTATCTGGGAAAAGGGGTGTAAAAGGTAATAATGCATCACTTCTGTGGTCAAACTCTAGAAAAGTAAATTCTCTGCTGTCATTCCTTACTCTTACTCTCCTTCCATGTATTTACCTATAATTCGGGTCTTACTATAAAACTCTGTCATTGCTGTCTTCTACTCAGGAAAAACCCACTTCATTTTCTCCAAATTGGCTAGATTTTTTTTAAAGTTAGCCTTGACTGACGGAGAGGTAGAAAATGTATGTGAAAGCTTTTTGAACTGTAGGAAGGCCAGATCCAGTGTTTTAACAGTTCACCAATTCATAGCATAAACTGGCGTAACACCTTGACTGTCCACCCTGAACGTGCATCTGCCACACGTCCTCCACATTAGCAGAGAGTGTGTTAGAGAAGCTCCTCAAAACCAGAAACATCTCAAAATGGACTTGTTTTCCAAGAACAGCAGCATTTAAGAGAAAGTCTTACCAGCTGCCATCGTAGGGATCATACTAGAACGTTCTTCATCCATCATGAAAGACCAGTCTTCATAGAAGACACTATAATTTTGAAAGGGGAAAAAAGAAAAAAAAATAATACGCAGTCCTATATTAACATATATCCCACTTCTTAAGAACATTAAAACTCTGAAAAATAAGTATGAGTATACCAAGGGATCAAATTATATATCACAGTAACTCCTTGAAGTTCTGAAATATACAGAGCTGCCTGAACAGTTATCAAATACACGCTAAATAGTACTTTATTTTCAGTCTTAGCTCTGCATTTTTTTAATGGGGAAAAAGCCACTAAAGGCAAGGAGGTTCATACTACATCAGCAGTCACAATATTTCACTACACTTATCGCCATATCGCATAGATGTTTTCAAATAGCTATCGCTGACTATAATTACCACGCCATTTTATAAATTATTAGAATGCATGAATACAGCCAAGACAATCCAATTCACCTTGAGCAACCTGCTGTAGTGCAGGATGCCCCTGCCCACAGCAGGGGGGGACTGGACAAGGTTTAAAGGTCCCTTCTGACTCCAACCATTCTATTATTCTCTGAATCAGGGACCAGTTCAAATATCCCAAACCACATCAACTACCCTACAGTCAACTAGGCATTTGGATGGAAGAAAATTCAGTTAATTAAACACAGAAGCAGAGAGCAAGAAAATCCTCAACCTGTATTTAACAAGTTCCATACATTCATTTAAAAGTTTCCAAAACAGACAAGAACTGGAGACATAAACTGAGTCTGTAAACCTCATTTGGATTGGGATAACACTTATATCTTAAATATTCTGGAATAAGCCTTTTTAGAAGTAATATTTCATGTCCAGTGCAGAGAGTGCTGATTATCTTAACACTGTAAGTATTGCTACAAGCACGAGAGTAATTAGTGACACAGAAATCCAAGTCACTAATTTCCTCACAATGGTTTTCAGGGTTTCTTTTCCTTTGTTGTTTCATGCATCTTCATTTGATTTCAAAAGCTACAGAGGACTGGAACAGATTAAACATGAAAAGGAGGTAGTAATAAGCTCAGTCCTGGCAACAATCTTATCCAGTAAATCCATTAATTGATGTAAATGGAAAGAATGCCTTTTTGCTGGATCCACTGGACTTGATCAAGCTCAACTGTTACTGATAAAAAAGGAAAATACTCTGCATTTTCAAAAAGAAAAGGAGCTGAAGATGTATGAACAAAAAGGTAGGACTCAAGTATTAACTCAAGTGCATTTTGCACATCCAAAGCACCTTAGGATTTCGCCATGCACAGTAAGCTATCGTCAGTAACTCTGTAACAAGAAGGTTCACAAACTGGAACAAAACCACTTCCAAGGGACCTGCAGCAGCAGCTGCCTACTGCTTGGCTGCTGGAGCTTCTCCTCACAGGACGGGCATCCCCACAAGACAATTCGCACTGATCAATGGGTGCGATCAAGGCTGCACTTGTGCACTACTGAATGGAACGAGAGGGGCACCCCAAAGCACGGTGTCCGGGTCTCAGGGAGGAAAACTGGTGAAAGAACAGGGAATGGAGCTCGGAAAGAGGATGGAAGTGAAGCTGAGGATAGAAGTTCACATTCTGACGTGCTAGAGTGACGCCAGCGCCGGTCACAGGTTGATATAGGCACAAGCCACTACCTTTGGCTGCCAAAATTTCAAAACCAAACAAAACAGAAGTATGAGGTTAAGTGGCTTCACTAGCACAGCAATTAATAAGGTGCATCATTAAAGCTGTGGGTTTTGGTAGTTTGGGTTTCTTTTTTTAACCTCAGTATTTCATTTGTCAATACATTTCCTGCATCACCAAGATATTGAATACAGTACCTGAGTCGATTCTTATCTGCAAGCAGCATGTGAACGTATCTTTCCAGGGAATGTTCATTTAATGCACAGCGTAACCAAGCTCGGCCTCTACCAATATCTGTGGTAATTGTCTTCAGGGAGTAAAAGCGCTGCAGTTCATGTTTATTCAGAATTTCTTTCACATAGTACCAAAACACTGGCTCTGAAATGAAAAAATAAAAAAAAAAATTTTTAAAACACCAAAAGATGCTAAGCTCATATCAGAATGTATTTACTTCCAATTTTATAAAACGAGAAGGTAATGTTATATAACTTTGAACAAAAGTAAATAATTTACCATCTGCTTCTAATTCTCCAGTTAAATAGGTTATTTATTTCTGCAGAACTTGGGCTGTTTAAGCACTTCGAATTTTCACCTCATTGCAAAAGCCAAACACACACATCGAAGGATTCTGTCTCACATTTTTTAATAGAATTCACATTTAAAAGAACACTTAAGTGAGTCTTTCATCCATAGAATAGGTTCACATGTTCAGCTGGGAATATATTACGTAAAGGAAAAAGGTTCTTTAGAACTCTATCTTACTGGTGATTGTGATACATTAGCAGCTCGGTCCAAAGGAACAGGCAGCTCCACAATTTGCAGACATGCAAACGACAAATTCACGTTACTTTAAAAAATGATAGTGTTACATTTAGAGGGCAACAATACCACTTTCCACTAAAATACTTTCCTTGCCCTGTCCCCAAACATGGATGAAAAGGTTTTCTTGCAGTTGCCTCAAATTTCTCAATTGGAGCTAACAAAAATCTACATCAGTAATTCTAAGTATACAAAAAAGCACCTAGTATATGACATATTCCTGTTTCTCAACGTATTAATAAGAACACATTTTAAGGATATATTTATTACAATTCACCTCTTACCATTTTCTCAGGGTGAAAAGAACAATCAAACATCAGATAATTCTTCTGCAAGACCCAAATTTGGTATAGTTTGGCCATTGTTAACGTTGAAACAAACACATACTGCTTGAAAGTATCTTAAAAATATACCATTAACAATAATATCCATGTGGCTTTGTTTTATTATAAACAGAATTGCTTGAATAACTAGAACAGTTTGAAAGCTGCTAATCTATACTATTAGAAATATAGTAAGAGACTGAATTTAGGGCAAATAGGGTATTTTTAAGAGAAAAAAAACCTGAGAAACCCAAGCATTACAAAAACCCGCTAAACACATCAATCTCTCAGGAAGCCGTGTAGGTACTCCTTTTGACAGTTTAATTAACGTCTTTGCTCAACATTTTTTTAAGTTAACAAAAAAGGGGAAATAATTCTATTGTACAAGTAAATGGTGCGCTCTCACCTCATATATTACGCCAGCTTTCGATCATAATCTCAATGTAGGCAGCAAAAAGCAGATGTTTAAAGGCAGGTAAAATGTTTAAAGACACAGAAAAAAAAATCTGATGAGAGAGAAAACAAACTGATCCTGCCACTCCTTGCTTATCCCTTTTCTAAATCTTTCTTAACGTAGTAAGAATTTTAAGAAAAGACCATCTATGACGCTTTTCTTTCTCTCTACCAAAGAGCACATAGTCAGATTTTTAATAGGTTTTCACTACAGCTTATGACTTATTTTGGTGAAATAGTCTCATTTGAGGGTATGGGGCTTTTTATTAATCTCTGCTGAAAGCCAAATACAGCATTAGATTAGCAAAGTTTACAATATCCTTTTCAAAACCTAAACAAATCACTAACTAAAAGTTTTGTCAAATAGGTCTGACAGCTACGCACGAATAACCCAGAGCTCCTCTAAATTAGGCAAATGTGCAAGACACAGGAACATTGAATTGACACTGCAGGACGCAAAGCTCAAGGTTTACATTGCTGATCTGCAACCTCATAGGCACAATAACACGTAAAAAATAAAGAGGTTCACTGAGCATTTAAAAGCATTCCAACATCGTACGTCCTACTGCTTTGGCTTCAACTCCTTCGATCTTCATTTCAAAAATAAAACACACGTATGTGTAAAAAAAAAAGGCATTCCTTAAAATGCCAGATTTGTATAAATATGAGAGTGATTTAATTACTTCATTACTTCTTGTTGACCAACAAAATTCATTTTTTCATCTTGCTAAAGCTCAAAACAATACTAAAGTAGGAAGTGAAAATACTACAGGAATAGAGCAGCAGATTTCTGCTTGTGCTGAGAGCAGAACTCAGTGCTTCTTGGCATTCTGATTATTTACAAATATCAGGCATTTTGAAAAGCTTCAAAATTTGGATTATCATCAGTTTTAATCAAAATCTATCCAATGGAAATAAAGTAAGAGCATTCCATACTCTAAGTCCCTCCATGACATACTTTATAAAGCCAGTGATGTAAGTAAGTAAGTAAGCAAGCATTTTCAAATCACGAAGTCCTCTTCTTTGAGAGTAACATTACATGATAATCCAAGTCCTAACTATTGATATTTTTTTTTCATAGCAAATAATCCAATATTTGTTATTCAGAAGTAATTTTAACTTCAGTCCGATTTGTACAATCGTGCTGTAGGCAGACACTGATGTTATGCAATTCCAAATATTAATCACTTCGCAAAAACAGTTTTATTTTAGTAATATCACAGTTTCGATTGGTGGAATTCCACCAATCGTTAATCAGCACCAACCACTGGTTATGTCTCAAGCTGAGAGCACAGAGATCAGTTTGAAGCCAGGTTCAGTGCCTTCTTATGCAAAAAAAAATAAACCATTTACTCTATACAACCATTGTGCACTTCAGTGTCTGTTCTGTCAAGTAATTAAAGAACAGTTTCCTATTTGTCACAAGTGTCTCATAGTAGAACATTCTTTACTATAGTTGGAAATATTAGTTCTTTCACTTTTAAGCAAGAGTATCATTAAAGGAAGTTTATATTCCATAAGCCTTAGTCTTAGTTTTCATGTCTAACCATAGCAACTAATAATTTTACCATATTAGCCCTCAGCACTACTCTACAATGTCCTACTACTCATAAGCAAGCTATGACGTGCAAAGTAGGAGAACTATAAACACATTGTGACTTTGCAACAATTCCAAAATCCAGTCTCATTTTTGGTATAGTCGTGCCATGAGGCTGTGAACAAGCCCCACTCATAATTCCAGCATGGTTCACCAATCTGTAAACGGATAATGTTATCCTAGAGTTACAGCACCAAAGCACATACATAATCTAAAGCAATATGCAGCACCAGAACTACTGAAAAATTTTTTAAAAAAAGGCAACAAAGACAAAATTTTGCTTCAGCCTGCAGAAGAGAAGGGCAGACATCTAATAGCGACGCTCCGGTACCTACGAGGAGTCATCCAGAAGACCGATCAGCTACAATATTGTCACATAACCTTAACTGGAATTAAATTAAGAGACTCTCATATTGTTACAAACTAAAGACAGAATACAGTTCTATTGTTTGCTGGTTTTGTTTAGATTGCTGAATATAAGATTAAAGGAGCTGCGTATGCCTGTAGTGACCATGCCACCAATCGATACCTGATCACATTGATGTTAGGGATTTGTTTACTTGAGTATTTATTTTTAAAATTAAAGTATTTTAAATAGGATTTTAAGTCATAGTTCCACAGAACGACTACTGGAGTTTTTATTTGAAACGTTTATTTTCATTTCAGGAAAACAAAAGTAAAACACTGAAGCTCTTAGATGCAAAATGATGCTACATTGTTTACAGTCATTTGAAAGTACAGTTTGCCATGAAGTATCTGTACATTTCAAATAAGAACTACCGCTGAACAATTTTCTTTTTCAATTGTCAAAGCCTGAATGCACAGCCTAAACAGCAGTATTCCGCTATGCTAACGAAAAAGATGACACCTGTGATTATGTTTGACAGAACAGAATAAATCATACCAGATTTCTTTGCCTGAAAGTGATAAAAATATAGAAGCACTCTGCAACTCCTTTCAGAGGAAAAAAAAAAGAGGAAAAAAAAGAACAGACTGTAATTCGCAAAGATAAATACTGTGGAACCCAGTCATTTCCATTAAAAAAAAAAAAGCTTCTCAGTCACTGTACAGCATTAAATTTGCTGTGAAGCAGCCACATTTTTGTTCTTAAACTTCCATACATTGCTTAAGGTTCTTAAGGAGTAAAAATGATCACAGAATCACAGAATGTTAGGGATTGGAAGGGACCTCAAAAGATCATCCAGCCCAATCCCCCTGCCGAAGCAGGACACCTAGGTGAGGTTACACAGGAAGGCGTCCAGGCGGGTTTTGAATGTCTCCAGAGAAGGAGACTCCACGACCTCCTTGGGCAGCCTGTTCCAGTGTTCCGTCACCCTCAGTGAGAAGAAGTTTCTTCTCAAATTTAAGCGGAACCTCTTGTGTTCCAGCTTGAACCCATTACCCCTTGTCCTATCATTGTTTGCCACCGAGAAGAGCCTGGCTCCATCCTCGTGACACTCACCCTTTACATATTTATAAACACTAATAAGGTCACCCCTCAGTCTCCTCTTCTCCAAACTAAAGAGACCCAGCTCCCTCAGCCTTTCCTCATAAGGGAGATGCTCCACTCCCTTCAGCATCTTAGTTGCCCTACGCTGGACTCTCTCCAGCAGTTCCCTGTCCTAATGATGTTTTCTTTCTTCTTCCATTCCCCAACCATAGATAACTTTCCCAACTTTCTCCTCTCCCTCCACATCTTCTCACTGAGAAGCCCCCAAATAAGACACATACACACAAACACAGAACTAAATTGTTCCTGAGTTCCCAAGTATCAGAGACTCACATTTATACATCTGACCACCAAAAGACAGGACCAATAATTTCATACACCCTTGATGTTACTAACAGGCAAGAAATCATAGGAGTTATATGTAATGTCTTCAAATTTAAAGACATGCTATTTGCATAAATCAGAGAGAGTGTAAAAGGGGAGAACATTCTCTGCCCCAAAGCATAAGACTCAATTGCAAGTTGGGGAGATAAAAAGCAGATAACCACATTAGTACCGATTAAAGAGATGGAAACTACCCAGAGGCTGAAAGATACCACAGAGTATCTAATTCCCAACTATGCACACACACAAGGGTGGAAAAAAGCACACAGAAGAGCTGAAAAATCTGTGAAGATTGTGTAAACAGCTGAATTTTCACTTGTTCATATAGAGTCCACAAAGTGTCAAGTCTTGCCCATTATTACGTAAAAGAGGCAAACGCGGGACACGTGGCAGCTTCTCTAAAACCAGGGCTATCAGACTATTAGCTGCCCGACTACCTAAGTCTGGGGGCTCTAACCCATTAGCAGGAAAGTCAGCAACCAACACCCAGCATTTCACCCCATCACCCACAGGAAACAAGTCCATCCATTGTTACAGCAATTTAAAAACACCATCACACCAAACTACACATTTTGTGTTAATGTGATATCCATTACGCACAGTTGAAATGGAAATGGAAATTACAGCTGGAGATCGAAATATATTACACAATTCTAGTACCACTGAATATATTTTTTAAAAAAAAGCCCAAACGCCACTATGTGTTACATGTTACATTTGACAGTTTCAAATGCCAAAAAGAAACTTCTTTATATTGTGTACCATGTTCAAGAAAAAAGATACTGTACGTCAAACTTCACAACAAAACTGATGGAGATTAACACCTTCATACACTTTTGATAAAAAACAAGGGAAACTTCAAGGTGAAGAAGGCAACAAAAATAAATGAAATCTTTCCTTAAATGAGAAAGTAATAAAATTCAACATAACCAATATAAGTAATGTAAGTTCTGTTTTTAAAATGACATCTGTACTTAGAACTTAAACACATCTGATGCTATAGAATATGGCAGCTAAAGAACAAAGTCAGACAAGATTAAGAATGAAAATGTCACAGTAAAAAATTAACAGCACCATCACACAATGTTTATCCCTACCAGAACTCAACTTTGCCAAAGATACTATTCATGACGGAACTGTAGGAAGTGCAGATTTCCAAACACCAAAATTTCTAGAGAAATTTCGTATGAAAGTTAAATTAGCTTAAGAAAGCAATAACCATTTGCACTGCTTAATGTGAGTCCAAGTACCGAGTATGCTACTAACAGTCTGCAGCTTCTACAATTTAGAAACTATATCACATGCTTGCACTTACCAACTGTTTAAAACAGAATAGTGACGATTAATGAATTACCTGTTTCAGTTTTACTGGAGAAACCTGCTGCCTGTTTGATGGCTGCTGCAGTTAATGCCAATCCTCGGCTTCTCCTCAGACCGTGCTGCAACACAGCTTCAAACTGAGCACACAAACAAGTGACCCTGCAACACAGTTTTTAAAGAAACCATGTGAAAAGAACAATCAACTACGTTTCCATAGAGCAGGTTTATTCCAAGTCTCTGAATAGGAAACGTAAAGGTCAAGCATTATCATACGCGTAGTGAAAGACCCTCGTGTGCACTCAGCTCATTATCTGCAAATGGTCTGACCCACTCGGCCCCACAGTCTCACCATGAGTGGCCAAAGCTGGGACACAACTGGCTGGAGAAATCACCCTCGCCTGCTCTCCTGGTCCTCAGTCATGTTAGTTCAGCTGCAGATTACCTACTTTTCATGGATGTAATCACGTTTACTTAAATATACTTTGTACTACACACGCGAGGAATAATTTTCTGAAATTATGCCCTAACTTCCTATATAATTTTCTTAATTTGCCTTAGTACACTATAATTCAAGCCTAGGGAGACAATTAAACATACATTTTAATGCCTTTTAGAAATCCTAGGCATAGGAAAACAAGAAAGATGCGGGATTTCTCAGGAGATGTGTTGAATCTCCAGGTTTTGATGTTGTTTTTTACAATACTATTTATAAATTTCCTTTTTCTTTTCTTTTTTAAGCATAATCCAGTTAATAAATCCATTTTCATACATGTAGAAACACTGTAAAACCAGCGAAGTTCTAAAATTCAGTCTGCCAAAGGAATATTATTGTAACCTACAGGGAATAGTAAAGCTTAAGATATAACAGACATGAATGCCATCTGTTGTTCAAAATCTTATTTTCTCTAAATTCTGGTTTTGGCATTCAATGAACAATACTTAAGCTTTAAGCAAGTTGTCACCTGGCTGCCAAAGCCGATTACTTAAAGGAAGGACAGATACTTTAACTAAGCTCAAGCAAATTAAAAAAAGCAGTTGAAGAAGTGGTGCAGGACTCTGCTCAGACATTCCAGAAGTACAGAGTTCTGTTCAGGGTCCCAAAAAAGCACAAGAGGAGCACTGGCAGAAGAAGAGGTGTATTTACTACAATTGCCCTAGACAGAAAACAGTTTAACACATAATGCTTTCCAACACATCTATGTTAGGAAAACTTTACTTTGTTAGGAAACCTCTACTAATAAAGCACAATATAATTCAAACAATACTCAAGATGACTATGGAGCAGTTGTGATTAATTTTTACCAGACTGCTGCTGTTAAAAATGGAAATTTCAGCAGACACATGACCCCCCCACCCAAGGGGAAAAAAAAAAAAATCTACTTGACCTTCTCAATTCAGAAAAAGTGGAACAGAAACTAGGTACTGTGAAAGAGATCATATTATTAAAGATTCACATGCACTGAGAATCAAAGCAAGACAACTGTGCAGTGTTTTACAGGAAAATTTAGCCAGTAAGTAAAACAAAATTTCAAAACAATTAGGTGTTCTACATTGCCCAGTATACATAGTGTATTTACTAGATAGTGTCATGAGGGTATGTTAAAAAAGCAAATACAGAAGAACATGGAGAAGTCTCGTGTACATAGACATAGTAGAACTCTGAACAACTATAATCTCAAAGACAACAAAAATCAGTGGGAAAACAAAACTTGGAGAATCATGGATTTTACTAGATTTTTAGCTAAATCTCAGACTATTCTCTTTTTCAAGATTATCTCACAATATTTAGCATAGTAACAACCCCAAACACCATGGAATTTTTTTTTTAAAAAAGCTATTAATGCAATTTCCACTTCCTTTTTAATCCTGAAACTGCCTAGCTATAATTCATTATTCACCATGTCTAGTGAATTCTAAGGAAAATATTTAGAAGTAAAATTTGACCAGCATTATATCCTTGGAATCCTAACTCTGTTTATCAGAAGACAAATATTAAATGGCATCATTCAAATTATTAAATAACTGCAGCAAAGCAGGTGGCCAAGCAAACTGAGCAACAAAGCAGAAATTTTAGATCCAGAGAGTTTGCTCTACATAGGAGGTACCTCCTTCTAGCCGAATTTACACAATTTACTACAAAGGCAAATATCATCAATACATTGTCTCACATAAGCTAAGCAGTAAAGATAAAATGGAGACAGGTTTGCCCTTTCAGCCCTTGTTGCTTCTTCCTCCTCTTCTGCATCTCCCATTGCTTCTAGCCATGTCACCTTCCTCATCTTGCAGCAACTCTAGCATTCACCAGATATTTTATTGATTTAGCTCAGTAAAATGGCAGAAAGTTATCATTTTGCATCATTTCTTCTTTTATTAAATTAATCCAGAGGACTGGATGATGACCACGCATTGCTTAAAAGGTGGTGGAAGGGAGCAGTGCTGCAGTCAGGGACTCTGAGGTGATACCGGAGCCCTCCCAGCCCTTCAGTACCAGGGAACTGTTAGGTTGGCTTTCCAGACGTCGTGAACCCACACGCCCAGGCGCATTCTTAAAGACTGAATTGAGAGGGGACTGAAGAGAATTTTGGCATCATACATAAGTGGTCAAGAGATAACTAACTTCTTCCCAAAAGGCAGAGTCAAATTTCAAGTACATAAGAAACAGGACAACAGGCAACTGCATTTGATCCTGGTGTTTTATTTGTCCAAGATTCTTCAATAGGACAGATTCTGAGAAAGACTCGATAGGTTACAAAAAGCACTGATGTCTGTCCACCAGTCCTCTTCCTGAAAGCCTCAGAAAGCAACATGCCATATCCAAGAACAAATGCAACTAACAGGAATTAAATTATACTTTTCACTTACATTAATAAAAAGGAATAACTTCTCGTACAGAAAAAGAAGCAAAACAGGTTTCAAGCAAGTCAGGAATAAGAAAAAATGAGAATAAAATTGTTCTTAATGCCTATGTGTTAAACACACTTGACAGAGGTGTATTAGTAATAAATATGCATTCATTTGAAAAGAGGTTTTAGAGAAAACAAGTTCGCCCAACCTCATGGTCAGACCTCAGAATTCAATGCTTTGTCAGGAACTCTGCAGCCACTTAAACACTTGTAACTTCATACAAAAGAACACTCTCTGTTAAGTGTCGAATTTGCAATAAAACTCAGAGTCCCACATCAGTGTTTGTGTAAACAAAAGCAACTGGGGTTTTTTTGAGCATGTAAAGTATTTTGTGCCCTGTTTTATGTCATTATAATACATAATCCAAGCACGTGGAAAGTTTCTTAGACTATTTTACCTGCTATCAGAGTCTGAAGCAATTTCTTTTCTTCCTCCAAAGCGTATTTGACACTGTAATACAAAGATTTAAAGAAATTTTTGTTACACTAACGAACTCAATATTCTGAAATATTTCCATATAAGAAACAAAGTCATAAAAAAGGAAGCAGTACAAAACAAACCATTGGCAAATACAGCCTGCAACCAAAGCGCTTTGCAGCACCACGTTCCACTAATGGGCTATTCTTGCAGTTCAAATACATTCTTGCTAACCAGAACAACACACCTGCAGGTCCTTCAATAAACTTAAAATGGAGTAAAAATTACTACTTTTGAGTTTTAAGTGTACACCCACAAAAGCAAACACTGCTCCTATTCAGTTCAGTGCTACAATTACAGCGGAATCATTCTTTACAAAACATATCACTGCCTTACTTTTGAGGCATTCTTTTGCCTCCCCAGCTCTCCTAAATTGAACCCAGTCTATGAAATTCTACTTGCTGAACTTCATGTTGATGCAAGATACATACCTACATAAATAAATAAATCCCATCTTGTATTTTAACCATTCGCTAAAATCCTAGTGTAAAGAAAAAAGGCTGCTGTTGTAAAACGTTAACCAATTTAGCTTTTGCAGCACACTACGTTTAGTTCAGTCATATAAATATTACAAACATATATATTAGAGAATATACTTTTAAAATATATATTTATAATATATATTAATATTACAAATATAATCTGTCAAGAACCAGAATTTTAAACAAATACTGCATAATAGCTGATTCCTTGCAGGCACAAAACCTCAGCAGTACTGTGTAAAAGACAAGATTTCTTCTGTGTCTGGTAAAGAGGAGAAAAAAGAGCAAAAAGGGTTCCTGCTGGTACTGACAACAAAGAGAAAGCATTCTGTGGAAATATGTATTGAATTTCTCACCTGTTTAACTGCATCCAGCAGCCGTTCTAGAAGAAACTGTCTTTTAGTATCATTGTTCTGTGAACCTGAAATCCAACAAAATTATATCATTTTAAATAAAAAGGTTTCTAAGAAAAATACATTTGAGACAACATCAGGGCCCTGAAAACTTTCTTCCCGTGCCAGTTATCCCATTAACTTTATTAATGTATATTCTCTAAGTAAAATGATGCAATGTAAGTCTGTGTTTTGAGGTTTCAAGTATCCTTTCTCTAATATGAAGAAATACTGTTTGAAATACCATCTAGAGTCTTACTTCAGTAAGGTTTTTGTTTCATGATATAAAGTATATTGCAGCAACACCAAACACAGTATAATTGTGCATAATCAGCGCAGCTTCACCTAGTTTCTCAGCATAACTACCCATGGGGCCATATTGTGATCATGGAATTGACCTAGTTTAAGATTTAAGAAAAAAAATTAATTTTTTTTTTGTTGGTTGCATTAAATGCACGATGGAGCTCGCACTGCAAACCCATAAACGTTCACACTGGGAAAACTACCTGGGTAGAATATCTCCATCGCACAAGAGAAGAACGGAAAACGAGAAGGAGACAGCAGGAATATTTTCTGACTGCCAACCAACCTTACTGCAGAAAGAGTTCTAAGCCAGGTGAACAGAGAGGAACTGTTACAATAAATCCCTTAAAATTTAACTTCCAGCACAGTTCTTCCTGATTAACAGCTATAAAATCTAGTTTGCTACTATACAAGCAACTATGCAAGACAATCTTTAATTTCTCAATCATTTCAACAACACATAGCATAATACTTTGCTTGTCAGAAGCATGAATATGTGCAAAATGTATTGCTTAATTAACCTACATCACCTCTATCATTTCTTTATTCTTTATTTCTTAGTCAAAATATCCTTCAGAAACCTCAGTGGCCTCTCTAGAATTAAATTAGTTCTTTTCTTCCTTTCCTCTCAAAGAATATACAACCAATATAAGCATAAACTGAAAGCCAATTATCAAAACTCCACATAAGCAAGTTCCTCCAGATACTGAAAATCAAAAACCACACGATAAGCTCTCTAGTAAATAGGGATGACATCAAAGATCTGCGTTTCTTCCTCTTGCTGTCCCATGCTGCGAGGTCCCAAACCCAGAATGTCCTGTCTTCATCACCAAAGTAGTTCGCTCCTAAACCTGCAGGAGGGGACAGGGTTTGTCCTGCCAAAATTATTCTGACTTTGTTTCATCTTAAATATGGGATCAGGAGAAGTAAAAAATCCACAATAAGTCTATGATAGACAACATCAGCATAAAGAAAACAACAGGAAAAACGTGTCAGTGTAGCTGCTGGCTAAGTAAGCTTCACAATGCTTATTTAGCTGATTACAGTGGATTTTCAAGAAGTTCTACTTCCGAATTTGAACTCTGGCTCAAACTGTGCAGACATGCGGATCCAAGGTTTAGTTCTGTCAGTCAAACACTCCGACACGTGAAAACTCGGGTGAAGACGCAAACAACGTTCAATGCTAATAAAGGACTCCAGAAGCAAACCCCACACCAAGAAGGGTTCCACTTCCAAACAACTATGCCAGTTATGCCACTGTGAAGATAAGGTTAAATTCATGTCATCTCTACTACTCCACTTGGTGCTCCTTCAGAGATTAGAAGTTTTTTTAATTATATTCACTGCTCTTACCATGCATGCATTGCCAAAGAAAGGAGACACATGCCAATGCATCTAAATGCCTTATAATAAAGCACATAACTGTAACATACAGAAAGCAATTAAATCCCAACTTCTAGTACAACCCTTCACGTACAGTAACCTCGAATATACACAAACCTGCAAATTTTCTGTACTGTCTCAAAACTAATTATTTCTACAGCCTTATGCTATCCACACACCCGTGAGAATAGGCATAATGCAACACTGCTCTTTATATGAACAGTTTGAGACTACTTCAGAACAAATGCATGTAATTAATAATTTCGGAACCAGAAAAACTTCTATCAAATGAAAATACTAAGTATGTGGGTCAAATTTGTCTTCCAAATACAATACATGTTAGTTTTTAAATTCACATCTCTTTGGCATCTTTGTATCTATTTGTTAAAATAGAAATGATCTGCAACCAGACAGCAGACTGTGAATGATATAAAAAATGCATAAATATAAAAAACCTACAGATGATCACTGTGCTAACTGACATTCTAAAAGACTAAAGTGTGTGATAACAAACAGCCTAAAATTTACACAGACTGAGTGCAGTGTAAAGCAGGAGGGCTGGCCGAGGTTTCTGCTCAACCTCCACCTTCAGAATTCACCTCTTGCTGTGCTTGACATAGAATTGTTGCAGATAGGAGAAAAAGAATATTCACAAAGTCTAACACTTTTTAAAAACTGAAAGACTAAGTTGTGTGCTTTTTCAAGCAGCGGATTTTTTTTTTCTTTGTAATAAGCCTAGAAAATGTAGTGCTATTTAGCAATGTTTTTGTTTCAAGAAGATGGAAGGTAAAACTAAATTTCTACCAACTCTATTTAAGATTTTGCTCTTTTAGAGTCTTCATTTTCTAAACTAAGTCTTAAAAAAACCAAAACAAAAACACATTTTCAGACAAGAGCACCAATTAAGTGTCATCAACTCTAGCTGATTTAAGAACTAGCAGCGTACTACAAACTGACCAAAACACCCTTCTACTGATTCAGAATAGTGGTAAAAACTGCAGTAACACATACAAATGCAAAGCATCGAACACATCAAACCAGCTTTACTCAGGAAAAAGAGGCTATATTTAGACTACTGCAAGAAAAAAGGAAGTTCACGCGAGTCTAGAAATAATGGTGAAAACATAAGTATAAGGTTACAAAACTCAGAAACTTAAAGAGACATCAACATTTACTGGGTCAAAAAGGGTTAAAAACAGCCTCCGGTACCGCACCTGCCTCTGGGACCCTTGACATATTTTGCTGTTCACGGTCACGCTTTCCTGGTTTTAAAACAAACTGCTCTCCATACCCTGACAGAAATATCCACACCTACCGCAGAAGAAAACCAACTATGCAAGTAAAGGAAAACAGGGTTTTCAATCAATTCTTTACAGGTACAGCTCTCTTCAGCACCACATGTAGAACATAGGTTAAAAAAAAAAGAAACCCCAGATTGCTCTTACATACTTTTTGAAGTCTTGTGTGCAACATTTCAGAATGAAATTCCTTTTGCTTGTTCTAGTACAGGTTCTGAGGATACAAGCTTAAGATAAAACAAACACAGACCCAATTTAAATACTACCTTGTACTACACTATGATGATTCTACTGCCTCATCCTGAATGTCGCATTTTTATGTTTTTTGAAACTGTCATTAAACAATTGACAACACTCCTAACTCGTGACAATAACATAAATCCAGAATCCTTTAAAGTTCAGCCTATTCAACACTGTCCAATAAAATACGAGTATGTAATGAGTAAGTAGCATTACTAATATTAAAGTAATGCTCAAATCAACTGGAAGTTACCTTCACATCTGCTAGAAATACACTGTAGCTAAAAAATATACATTAAAAATAATGACAGGCATTAGGGAAAGAGGAGGCTCTACCTATACGTTAGGAATAGCCCTTTCAGTTTTAAGGGCTAAAACTGGGCAGAGAAATAAGTGTAGAGAGTGCAGTTACAGCCACTACAAAAAGGACATAGTTATACCTGATGATAACATTTCCCATCTCCTTTATCAGAAACAAACAGGATAATGACACACATTTCTCTTTTCTGATCTGCTCCACTTATATTATTCTGGAAAAATACTGTACAGTATTGTATAACAGGGAAAAAATAGTGTTCTTTTCACTTGCTGTCTAATTTAAACCATTGGGAAAGTCGTACAGGTCTTGGAAAAGGCTGCACATGGGGAGGTCGGCCATGCAACTCAACTACCAGCCTTAACGTCACCTTAGCCATTATTCTAGTTAAAGTAATTGTTTTCTCTCCTCATAAACCTGTATCTCTTCACTGTTAAAAAAACCAAAGAGGATTAAAGGTATTAAAAATAACCACATGATGACATGTTATACTCTAAGAGATGCCACCTTGCCTTTTGAGTCACACAATTCCAAGAGCTCCCAAAGATGATTCTTCTGGGAAGACTCAGGCTCAGATTTACACAAATTTGCACAAAGCTGGTCCCGGCCTGAATTCATCATTGAAGGGCTCAGGTTTTCCATATGAAAATGCTGACTCTTAAAAACTTCAGAATTAGGATTTACTCTATATCACATCAAAATCTGAAACATGAGAAACTTCATTTTCCCATGGTTCGAAAGATTTGGCTGTGACTTGCATTTTTCACAATGCTAATTAACAGTTTTCTCTACAATAATACTTTTTTTCCCCTCACCTGTTCTTCCATAAAAATCTTTTGGTTTATTCTTACTACAAGGGTGAGAACAAACCAGAGAAGAACACAACTGAAGTGTTTTAATTTTCATTTTTCGTTTCATTTTCAGAAATGACTGCTATCCATAAACTGTGCAGCATTCAGTTACTCCCGCTAACTCTTCAATTTTTTTCTCACTACCTTTAGCAAGAGATCTCGCCATGTATTAAATCAGGGTGGGAGGAAAACATACCATCCAATTTCCAGGTGCAGTGTTGTCTGGAACTTCCATTACTGAAGCTGTACAAGCAGAACCATGAAAGCATTTACTAAAGCACCTCACTTCTTAAAGAAAAACCCAAACAAACCCTTGTCAAGGTGTTTTAAGACATGCTAAGTGTGTATGTACATGAAAAACCTATTAAAATTCCTTACTTCATCCTACAGAATCCCTCTCCACGGTGGCCCATTCAAGCGGCTTTGCTTCCTCCAGTCCTGAAGTTTATGGGTCTCAACTCTCATGCAAAGCTCTGCACTATTTCCCCTCACAAGCAGCTCGAACCCCTCAGGTTCGCACACACCCCAGCCGAACCCACCCTCCCGGCACCGGGTTAAACAGCGATACACCTCAAACACTGCGAGGGGCCGCTCCTTCCACTTCTCGTGCCTCTCGCCCACTGCACCTTAGCGAGCTCGTCTTTCTTTTTTTTTTTTTTTGCTATTGTTTTCTTTTGGCCGTTTATTTTCTCGGGGCTATTCCCCGATGTTTCGCAGAGCTGAGGCCCCGCAGCCCCGCGCCGTGTCAGTCACGCCCAAGGGCAGGCTCTGGGGACCGAGAACGAGGTAAATCGGCACTCGGGGGCCACTCGGGAGCCCAACTGGGGGGCAGGGTGCGGTGTGCAGGGACGGGCTGAGCCCCACCCCGCACTGCGGGGCACAGAGACCGAAATGCCCCGTGCCTCGGCACGGCCCCACAGGGGACAGGCGGGGGGACAAGGGGCCTCGGCCCGCGGGGGCAGGGCTACGCCGGACCAGCAGGAGCGGAGCGGCGGGATCCCCCGGGCGAGCTCTGCCCGCGCCCCAGAGCCCCGGCGGTCCCACCGAGCCCGCGCTGGCAGCGGAGCGGCCCCGCTCGCCCCCACTCACCACTCATGGTGGCCGCGGGGCCCGCGCCCTCCGTCCGCCGGACCCGCTCCCTCCTCCCGCACAGCCCAAAGCCGGGCCGGCCAGCGCACACACTCCGCCCCGGAACTCCGCCCCGGCGCCCCGGAAGGTAAACACGGCTCCGGGGAGAGGCAGAGCCCCCGCTCCGCTCGGGCGGCAATGGGCGCCGCGTCTCCTCACAGCGCCGCTCCCGCGGAAAAGGCGCGAGCGCGGTCAGCGCCGGCCGCAGCGAACCTTCCGCGGGCGGGAACGCGCGACGATCCCTCCGCCTGACCCGGGCAATGAGTCCGCGGGGAGAAACCGCGGGCAAAGGGAGGAGCAGAAACACGGGGATCAAACGTTCTGTGCTGGCACACGGGCGGTGTCAGCGGGGAGCCCCGCGTGGTTCGTGTTTCAAAAAAAAAACGGCACCGAAATCGTGAAACTCCGATGCAAAACAAATGGCAAAGCCCTGAAGTAATTTTCTGCAATGTGAACTCGTGTGAAGGTGTCACCTCACAGGTGGTGTCGGTGCTGGGCATGTGCCACCAACTGCCCCGCGCACCGCGGAGCAGCACGGCGTAACCTCTTCTTCAAGAGTTCCTAGGAAAAGTAATAATAATAAATTTAATAGCTCTGTAGGCCTATTTCAGAGTTTTCGGCTATGTGTGGCCAGACTCGCACAGGTCACTCATAACCAGCCCACGCTTCGTGGTCAGCCTCCTGTAATACTCATTGTTCATAGATTTTGTGCAATAATTTAGTAGCCGTAAAACATTTTAATTCATTATGCATGCGAGAACCTGAAATAGAAAGTTAACTACAAATAAAAAGATTGCTGTTGCTTCTGTTGTTGTGGTTTCCAGGAATAAAATCGGCCTAATCTGAGGGAAGTAACACTAATGCTTGGGAGGCAAGGTGACAAAAGGACATTCCTAATTTTAGGAAGTAGCCTGGCATGACTGTAGCTAATCAGCAGTCCTTGTATGTATAACAAGGATGAGTAAAAAAATGAGTAAAATAGAAAGAAATCTTTATAGAATATAGTCTGCGGAACGCTTGGCACTTAAAGGCAAGTCTGCACCCCCAGGAAATGCCCTGGGATTGCAGGTACGGCTCCCCTGGTGGGACCCAGATATCCCATCGGAACGGGGGGACGCTCCGCACCCCACTAAGCCATTTATTCACATTATAACATTCCTGTTTCAAGCATCGTAGGACCTATTTTAAATTATCCTTTAGAAGACTAGGGATGTGAGTGTTCACCTCTGCCTTTTGGGACATTCCTTGTGTACCATCAAGGAATTTTTGGCACAAGATCTGAGTTTAACATAAAATACATATTTGCAAACTTGTTTATTGATGGAGTTGTATATATCCAGCATAAGTAGATACAATCTCTAAAGGAAGAAACAGCCAGCCTAGACGGGGACTTTCAGAAACGAAAAATTCCAATAACTAGTTTAGTACTTGACAGTAATGTAGAAATACTTGACCAAAGAAATACTAGAATTAGAAATGATATGCCAATATTAACGAAAGCTCAATGAAGGTCTGTAAGGATGATGTACTAGCCTTCTCCACTGACTGCAAGTATTAAGATTGATAGCTATACTGGAATAACTCATTACGCAGTAAAGAGATAAAATACTTCTCTCATAGTCACCCAGCACCCAGAATATAGTTGCAATAATCGAAAGATTTCGTGGTAACTAGCACAGTAGCTCCTTCTTCTGTAGCTGGTAATGGAAACGAAGCTTCCCAGCCAGCCTGAGTCTTTACCAAGCCACAGTCAGTGCAGGTGCATTCTTCCACCGAATACATCAGTGTTTCACTTGGAACTGAGTGTCTCGTTCCTTCTGCATTCGCACTGCTCTCGGTATGAGCCTTCAGAATATTATTCAGCTCCACAGAAGAGTCTGTAAGCATTGAGGAGTTCATTTAGTACACACATCATGCTATACCAGGAATACAGTTATTAAAGAGCGAGATTTCATTATGTTCCAACTACATACTAACCTTAGTGAAAGTTTTAAGATGTAGTTATAATCTTTTGTTCTATGACAATATGTGCCCTGTACTTCAGGATAAGCATTTAAGTAATTAACACATATTTTCTAATCACTTATTTATTGGCTGAACACTACACAAGTATTAGTGTTTGTAAAATTTAAAAAATAATGTTCACGTTCCCAAGGTATGCCACATACACTTCTCACAGGCTAGAATATTAAGTAAAATTATATCATATCTTATAAGATGGAAAGCTAATATTGAATGTGTATCCCCTACCTGTGTAGAGTTTCTTAAGCATTCTATGAGAAGAGCATGAAACCCTTATAAGTCTCTTTTGCTATTGAGGGTTCATAAACGATTTCTCAAACCTCAGCAAGTAAGCCAAGTGTGAATATGCAACAAAACAATCCTGACCTGATCCAGAACCAACAAAGGGAGATTGCTGCTCTTACGAGTTATCATCTGGATATTTTATTCCCTAATAACTTCATTGAGAGTATTTGAGGAATACAAAATAATCGACCAAAGACAGTTATCAGAATCTGGAATGTAAATTATATGTACAATTTATACATGGTAAGAGTAGCTAAAATGTACAACGATCTAAAACTATTTGATAAAGAATCATTTATTCACCTGTGTTTTTCAGTTTTTCTTTCAGTTGCTTTAGGGGCTTCCATTTAAACAAGACCATTAAGGTGAACAGAGTGAGCACTAAAATTACTCCTAAGCCCAAACAAATCCAAAGAACTCCACTTGAATCAACACCTTAGGAAATAAGAGAGATGCATTAAATTAATTGTAAACAATAACCAATGAACAGTAAACATGTCCAACATAAAACTTCTATATCAAAGGAGCAATTTCTATTTGTATTGAGTGACAGCTCAAGCAAAGCTTGAGAGCTTTAAAAATTTACCCTTCGTAGCACACATACTCATACAGGACCCACTGCATATATCTTTAATATTTCTGAGCCCATATGCTATTCTGATAAACTCTTTGCAGGTTTTTGATTGCTTTAATTTTTCCTGTTTACAATTCTGTGTAAAATACAACATGAATATGCCCAGCGTAGCCACAAAGTACTGCAGAAATATTACTTACTCGTATCACAGTAGTTTTCACAGGAAGGCGGCGGTGCGCTAGAACATCGAAGATGACAAGGCTTACAAGAGAGCAGCAAATTATCAAAGTATTCGTTTTTGGGGCAGTGTGCCATTAGGGTCAGTAATTATGCAACTGGAAAGCCACAGAAATTGTAAAAGAGTGAGGATCATCTACAAAGGGCTTTTCAGTTCTCAGTTTTGGCAGATCTAAGAACAGCTAGCAATAATAGTTCGACTTGCATCACAGCTGCACTAGGTACTATCATGTTAAATAAAAGGGATTTAACTCTGAGGCCCCCAAGGAATTATTGTTCCTTTTTTGGCAATTCACAATTGTAGAAAAACTGAACAGCTGCGCCAAGATAATTTTCAATGTAAATAGTGTCTGAAACAGAAAATGGTTATTTATAGATGACATTTCTTGAACAGGTGCTAAACATTACGAACTGTAGAAAAGCAAGATCTCCAAACAGGAGTCCATAATAATTGTTCTTGTCTTTAGAATTTCGTGGGGTTTTTCACAGTGATAGGCCACAGTAATTATCTTTTCCTGTAATATGCAAACTATGCAATGCTCACTTTCTGTTCTTTTTGCCCCAGTCCAAGGAGTGTAAGATGAAAAAAAACAGAGGCAGGGGGCATAGCAGCAAGAAGATACAATCAGTGCGACTTCTTCATTTTCCACTGACTCATTCTGCAACTTCAGAGAACTTCCTTCGTACCCATTTCCCTGGATGGACAATAATAGTTAGAACACATAGAAGATGAAATAATTACTCTTTGTAAATGAACGGTTTTCTGATTTTAAAAGAGATACTGTTAAAGCGCAAGTTCAACAACTACTTCGTAATTGTGTTGCACAAAATACATCTAAGACCTTCAGTTATAATGCAAAGGCAAAATCTAGAGATTCAGTCCGGGGACATTGCTCCTCAATTCCAAATTAGCCTCATTTATCTAGTCTGTCAGGCTTTGGTCAGCTTTTTGCTGGATTCATTTTTGGGGGCTTAACTGTTTTTTTGCTTATAACCATAGTTGTATGAGAAATTTAATGAGATTACATTCTAATCACGAAAGAAGAGCTATATGAAGATCTTACAATTTTGATTCAAAACATTACCTGCATTTTTCCCCTTATTTTTCCACAATGCAGAACTGTCACTTCATTAAAACTGCAGTACCCAACATGGAAAAATAGGTGGGCCACAAGTTTTATTCTTGTGGCAGATGGTACACGGCACCTCCTTCCCAGCCAGCTGATGGGGCACCCCGAGCGTGCACAGATTTGTCTGCGCATCTGCAGGGAGTGTAAATGCATTTGGTCTTGCCCAGGAAAAGAAAGCCTTAATAACAGACTGCCACAATGAATATAATTTACAAAGTTTAACTGTATCTTGACTTTTTAATCTAGTATAATGTATTTTAAATAGAAAGTTAACCAGTAATCTCTAGCAAGTTGCAATAACTGCCTCTATCCAGTATCACTGCCACAGATAAATAAGAATTACAGGTTTATTTATAGTTCAATTTCTCCTTGATGTAATTAGTTTAATTGCTTTCTTGACTACAGAAAAAGAAAAATATTGTATAAGGAATTATAGTTTCATACCACATTACTGCGTGTGAGACTTACTTTCCCAGGAACTGCGCCATGTGGCATACATGAACTGTTTTGAGTGGAACAGCCCAACGAAGCAATCTGCGTTCTCGTCTGGAGCAGATGGAACTGCTTCTTATGGCTTCTGCCCTTGTTTCTGCAGGCCAGGCGCACAGCTGGAGGTGTCCCGTCGCGGGCTTTTCTCCCTGTTCAAGATTAGTGGATAAACAGGAATTGGCAATATCTGATTTGGGCACGACAAAAGACAATAAGGATACAGACAGTGGGTAGTGCCAAAAATTTCACCAGGAAGCCAATGCTGGTGCTGAAGTCCTAAAACTGGTTCTAACTCACTTCATACATTCACGCTCCAGGGGAAAAAACCCAAGTTATCACTAGAACATCATTCCTGTTTCTCATGAAGCAGCAGTTGGTAGCTTATGCATAGAGTGACTTGAGTTTTTGCTTTTAAGATGCTGTTAAACCTTCTTCAGTCATAGAGAAGACAGTCACATTCTCAACTGTGCTCTGCAGAAGGCAGATTTTCCTGAAAGTATCTTCATGGTATCCATGGGTACGAGAAGTGAATTTCAGGACAGGCAAGCCTGGTCAAATGCTTTGATCTTTTATCAGTATAATTCCATTGACTTCAGTGAAATGCTTTCCAATATTACTTAAATAGAATCTTTTCCTGTGCCGCAACTTCCCACTGTTCTTGCATTTTTATATTGATATCTATAAATTGTAATATGAAATTTGAATACGTATTATGAAAATTATTAAATTGCCAGCTCTCCGATTCCAAAACTTTCCAACTATACGACAGCTTCTGAATGCTTTGTTGAACATTTCCTTCTTGTGTGCAATCAGAATCTCCCCAGGAGTAACCTGTACCCACCACCCCTCATCTCTTCCGTGTAGCTCCTTGTAACAAGGGAGTCTCCATCTGCTCTGTAGCCACCTTCTAAATACTGGGACGTGGTGGTGAGCTCTGCCCTCACCCTTTTCCCAAGGCTGAACAAGCCCCGTTCTCTCAGTTTTTCCTCACATGGCAGCTTCCCAGTCCCTGGATCACCTTGGTGGCCGTTCTCTGGGCCCTCTTCAGCCTGTCCACAGCTTTTCTGTAGAGCGGGGACCAAAACTGAGCACAGGATTCCAGGTGCGGCCTGACCAGCGCTGAGTAGAGCAGGATAACGACTTCTTTGTCTCTGCTGGTGATGCCCTTGCGATGCAGCCCAGCATCCCACTCCTGCTCTATTGATTACTGTAATGTATCCTGCAACTGACACATACTTGATATGATATGGTACTATTCATTAAAACTGTGAAGAATGGGGTTAAAGAGAGAAATGTGGATCTAAAAGCAACAAAAGAAATAATAAGACATGTCTAGAATGGCTACACACACTGCTTATAAGCTTATAACATTGCTTCTCTATGCCCACCAGTGCTGTACCCAAATATGATTTCTAAATTCGAGGGAAAATGGACTGAAATCAACACAACAACCATTTAAATTCAAACAGTAAAAGTCCTTTCTCTGATGCACTTGATGCAGACGTGATTTCATCCCTGAAACACAAATTTCGCTTCTGAAATGTAAAGTGACACCCTTAAAGAACCTTCTGGAAAGATGACCAGTTTTATAGCTCAGATTCTTTTGAGGTTCAAAAGAAAGTCTGAAATCAAATTTCAGGCTCCTGCGCTCTACTAAAGCAAAGAAAAATACATGATTGATAATTTACAGGTAAGATACATTCCAAAAGAGACTATTAATCAAAGATGTGATGAATGTTTTCTAGAAAACCAGATGGCTCTCAAAACACCACTTAATTTTCAAACAACTGTGTTAAATAACTCACATAAGTTTAAGGTAGCCTGGACTGGTCTGAATCCATTTGGGATGGCCCGATGAAACAAAGAGTCGTGAGTTCATTATGTGGACCCTGTTTTCCTTTCCAGATCACAGTATCTTTCTGGATGATGTGAAAATAAATAAAAAGGAATATTATTTCAGTAGGGTGTAAGATCCACATTCTAAGTTTGAAACTCGTGATTAAATGAACATTCCTTTTCTCAAGCAGATTAAGAAGCTAATGTTTGTGGAAAAGTAACTGATGTCTGGATGTGGTCAGTTAAAAGAACCCAGAGCTGCTGCTCCTACTGAGGGTGTCACGGGTAATCCAAAGCAGTTCAAAGGGGCAGTCGAAGCGAGCAGACAGTGATCACTTTGTAGTTTTATGTCCTTCAGGCAATGCACATTCTTCCCTTGCCATAACCCCCTGCATACATTTTGACAGAGCAACACTGACAGTAGTTTGGAAGAAACTGCATGGACTAGATATTTTTTTTAAAATAGATTCTCAAGGCACACTGTAAACTCAGTGCTGTTACGTGGAACATTTTTAAGATGATCTGTTGATGTTACGTAAGCACATTCACCTTGAGGCAGAGATGCTTCCCAGTAGGTGTAACCCAAATATAGGACTTCTGGGAAAAGTATTGGGGAGAGGAGTGTAAGACTTGACAATACCTTGTGAGATAATTAACAATGAAAGGAACTACAGGATATAACTCCTACCATAGGTAGTATTATTAGAGTCTTCACAACCACTTTGCTTTTTGCTATTAAATTCTCTCCTCTGTTTTCCTAGTCCAGAAGAAGTGCATCTGATTTTACTTATTGGCAATGGCTTTCCTTGTGTATGCAGAATACCTGTCTCTCCAAACCAGCACGCTCTCGTTGTACTTTAACGCAGCTGCTGTATGATATGCAGAAGTGTTAATACTGTGATTCCTAAAATATTTTGTCACTCAAATGTAATGAGATATATTTTAAGTCAGACTATGTTGGCACAAAGAGAATTAACGTCTAATTAGTAAGACTGATCTGTAGGTCACCAAAGATGTGGTTAGATTATATACAGCTAAATTGATTAAATGTCTTGGTGTTAGTTAATTAAATGTCTTGGTGTTCACCCTGCAGTGTTCTGAAGCACAAGGGCTCTGGGCCTTACCTGACCACATGGCAAGCAGCTTCAATTTGTTAATCCAGTGAGTTCATAGAGTTTTACTCCCTAGGACCTGGAAAAAAAGGCCAGAAACAGAACAAAGATTAACAGCTGATTACTACTGGGGATGTGAAACTAAGTCCACCACAGAAGTACAAATTTGGTGAACTAACATGACGATATCTTCATTTTAAAAGTCCTGTCAAACTCTAAGTACAGTAGAAATTAATTTATGTTTAATTATTTGATATTGTGTATATGAAGTTTTAAGATATTGTGGCAGATACGCTTACACTTTCTGGCAGAAAGAGTTTTCCTATGTGGCTACTTAGAGTTCAAATACCTTTATCATCAGACGCAGAATAAAATATGAAGAAGTCTCATCTTTTCAATCCGACTCTAGGAAACCTCCCAATGAGTAAACAGCTAAATTCAGCTCATTTCATCAGCGCTCTGGAGAATACTGCTGTCTCTTATAGTGACAATTTTCCTCCTACAGTTGGACTACTATTTCCCAAAGCTTACAGCCTTTAGAGATAAACTAATTTTTTAACAGATGTGCCCCAAACCACAAATCTTTTATTATTAAGCAATGCATTTTCACACATAGGAAACTGGGGAGCAATGATCGTAACGGGTCTCTAATGTGTCATCCATATAAACAACTACCATACCAGTCCCAGTTTTTTCTCCTTGGCTATATATATTTCTATTGATGTATGTAATGACAAAACAGAGGTGACAAATGGTAGAAAAACTATGAGGAATCACAGTTGTCATGGTTTGTTGCCTTTGTTTTCTGCACACCCTAACATTCAAAAGTCCTGCTTCTCCAGGGTCTGAAAACCAGCTTAGAATCAGGAGATCTTGAGCAGCAATAATTCCCAGGAACAGACCTTCCTACACATCTAAACCACACGTTATTTCAAAATCTACACCCTGTGGTTCACCTGCTGTTTTCACCGACTACATGAGATTCCTCAGAACTTGTGAACTATCTATAGAGCAGTTCTGAAATGACATTTTGGGGACCATTTCTTATCTACCCAGGCCTCTAAAAAGCACACTACAAATATTTATTCTTAAAGCAGAAATTAATCCAACATAACTGTTTCTCAATTCAGTAAAACTATGTGGTGTTTGCTCTTAGAAACAAGCGTCAAACTGTGCCAGATAAAGCTGCCTCCTTCAACAGAAGATTATTTGGTGCAGTGCACAAAAAATGTATTTGATAGTTGTTACTATNGGATTATTTGGTGCAGTATTTGATGTATGTATTTGATATCAATGTATTTGATAGTTGTTACTATGTAGATGGATGAGGGCACTTGCAAGAAAACAGATTTAGGGAAATGATGTGCTACAGGAATAAGGAAGACACTTTCTATCTTAACAAGATTCCTGTGCAATCTTCATTTTTGAGTAATTTTGACAGGATGAAGTTAATATTAGAAAACCAAAACACACCAAACCTTTAAGCACTTTGTTGGGAGAAGTGTACTATACCAACGGGCTTCAACATGAGAGATGTAATACCTGGAGTCAGAAGCTCTTTATAAAATAGAATATTGGATCCAGCCAACCAATGAAGCAAAACCCAGAAGCATTAAGAATAAATTTATTAAGCAACATGAAGATAAGGATATTGTTACTTAGAAACTGTAGTTATGTTAATATTTTATCCACTGCCTTGTATAATACACATTAAATCCTCTAAGAAGCACACTATTTTGTTATATGTAGGCTGTGTACACATACACACCAAAAAAAAAAAAGTCTGAGATAACTGGATCCTGATGGATCTCCTACACTGATATTTACCTTTAGGGAATAATAAATATACAGCTTATTTATCACTGAAGTTGCCTCTCAGCTTTTTTTCAGTTTGGGGATTACAGGGCTTGCATTGGCTTTCCACACAGAGTGACATGTTGACACTAATAAATGCTTTCTCCTTGTCACTTGATGCTGCTCCAAAAGGATTACAGAAATTAGTAGAGGTGTACAAAATAAGAAAGGATTTATCAAATATAATAATTGGTTATTTAACTGTAAATCCACAAAGGCTTGCCAGGGAGGTATTTCTGCAGTTATATTACTGTAACTTAAGTTCAAAACCACCCCAATATATCCTCTAAGAATAATATAATTCAGACAAGTTAAGCTGGCCTGCTAGAGTCGACATCATTATGGAGAGTAATGGGAAATAAATTTAGGAGGAAAAGTGCCAGCTGTGGAAACTACAGAAAAAAGAAAAGGAAGAACGATTCTCAGATCTGCTTCTGGAAGTGGTTCAGTCTGACTCAAGAGTGACACCCAGGGACAATTTAGAAAGACCAGTATGAAATACACTTCTTCGCTCTCCTAATGTGGTTATCGACCACTGGCAACTCCTCTCTGAACTTCACATCTGCAAGCAGTAAAGCTGCTGTTTGTTGTTTAGAAGAATAACTTCAGCATACTGTCAATTCTACTAGGGTACCAAACGACCGAATCGGATTTCAAGAAATCAAATCATTTTTGCTGGTGAAGGGAGCGCAGGCAGGTAACAGCGGAGCGCAGAGAGGAGCAGGATGCAGGATTTGGAGCTGCATCCCCAACACTGAGCATCCAGCCAGAGCATTTCCTGCCAGCAACCCAAATTTCCCCGTTGGCTTCCTTCAGTACCTGGAGAAGCCCAAGAGTTCCACAAGTCCCTGTCAGTGTTCATTTTTAACATAGGTTAAATTCGTATCACTCGTGTGACAGAAATCAGTCACCTGAAAAAAGTAAGGAGAATTTTATCTTTCACTATTTCATTGGGGAAAAAAAAGCTATTGTGAGTTTCAACACCGAAATAATGAAATGAAAACTCCGAACAGAAAGCCAAAGCAAGTAATACTATTATGTCCATTATCGAACATAAAGATTTAAATTCATCTCTCGCAGAACAGGAGCTTAAGGTCTACTTAGCACACACAGCTCCAACAACAAAGCTTTGTTCTGACACTGCTTTGGGGTTTCTCTCTTCATGCTTGTGCCAGCTCTTTTTTGCCTGACTGTACTTCAGAAATTCTGCTGGCATCATTACACAGCACTTATCGAGAGAAAGAGGGTTTTCTGCTAGGGCCATTACAATCCCTTCACAAACAACATTAGCGAGGCTGACAAAGGAATTTTTCTGGCTGTATAGTTGCTTCTACATTGGTCGTTTTGTGCTGGCACAGCTCTTCTGGGTAGCGCATGTAAGTTTTTTTTCCACTCGCTAAGGCAACTGACCTACACTGTCAAGTCTTATAGTACAGGCTTGGTTTGAGTTCTCTGCAGTTCTCTAAAGCTATTTACAGGAAAAATGCAAAGAAAAAAGTCCCTTAAAATCGCCTCATCACAACAGTCCTAAAAATCTGTGACATCAATGTCCATTAAAAACCCCACCACTATTTCTTCCCCAAAGTTACTGTACTTCAACGAACAGCAGTCTTACAGACAATTTTCTCCTAAAAAAGGGTTAAAACTTTCTGAAAGGGTTATCTTCAGAAATCCATATTTTGTTAAGTGTATGCTTTAACTGTATGGCTGGGAGGAGATAAGCTGTTCCAGGAATGGGGCACACACCGCTAATAAACAGAAGGAAGGGGTTATTAAAGGATTCATCCTGTTCTTTTACAAGCTGCACAGAACAATGCTCATTTTAGACACAATATTGTTTAATGTCATTTGGGCACAATGCAGAATCAAGAACAATGAGGATTTTGCCTGTTTGGTTCAGCACATTTTAACGAGACCACTGCTTTGAAGAGAGTGATGTTGCTGTTGCTACATCTGCTATTTCCAAAAAAGATTAAAGAACAAAACAACCGAAGAGAAAAATGTTTCTCAAAAATAGTAATTAAAATAACAAGAGTATAAGCATTGTCAACTAGCTCTCAGACAGCTTCTATATCCCTTATTATGTTCCAAGTTTACTTAGCTAGGAACCAAGTTAAGGAAAAGATTACACGCATAGCACAGAAAAACAGCATTAGAAAAACCTTTTGGGGAAAGAAGATACCTTTTCATTTGTCTGACATTCCACGTGTGCCAACACAATTGTGTAACTATTAAGGACAATGCATAAAACAATAATTGTGCGAGCAAGTTTGGATTAATCTAATACTTGTTAGAATGCCAGTGACGTTGCTGCAATAGTTTTTACAGAATGTAAACTTCTTTTTTCTTCACTTCTTAATTTTGCGTTAGAAAAACAATCTCCCACATACTACTATTTTAGTGACTTTGCAGATGGACAAAACAAACTGAAGCTATTCAGAGGTATAATGCCAACAGGAGTAATGGAGTTAAAACAAAAATAAATGTGCGTGGACAACTATGAATGACGTCAAGTGCGTCGCATACACTGAAGTCTAACAAGAATTTTTCTTCTGATAATTTTAACCAAATTCTCTAGTCATTCAGTGTTCGTGGACAATTTAGAAGTTACTTCATTTCAAATTCCCATGTACAGCATCACAGTGCCAACACGTGCTCTCTCTCAAGACAGGGTGGAAATTCTGGAATTCCAGAATATTTCCCCATGCAAATTGCTTTCTCTGGAATAGAAATACTGGCACAGAATAATTCTGGAATAATTAGTCCTATTTAGAAACAAGCTCACTATTTTGTTCTCACAGCTTCATAATGAAGTAATTATTTTCAGCAACAATGTTAACGTGTTAACTAGCTATAGAAGAACAGCTTTAAAAATCCCATGACACTGTTATTCTTTCTTCATAACAATAATGCCATTTTGCTTTAGTCATTACCAAAACCAAAATCTTAAGAGACTTCTAATGGACAAAATGCTCCCTCAACTGGAATTCTGGAGAGTTAAGGGGAAAAGAAAGCACATGAAAATCCCACATGGAACTAGTTTTCTATTCCCACCTCCTTGGAGACAGCCAGCCAGCATGTAAAACTCCCCATATGAAATGCAAGTGTTATAAAACTCTTACCACATGTATAAGAGATCTGGCCTAAAGACATTAGGAAACCCAAGGGTGGACTCTGAGCTCCTCCATGTCAGGCAGCCACTGCAATGAGGGTGTGAATAAACAGCATGTTACATACTCTGCATTAACAACCCGCATTGATATTTTCAATGCTAAGTTCAACATTTTCATTATCTCACAACAACATTTTTTATTAATGCAGTCTAGAAAAACTCTATGAGGTACAACTGAATTCTGTTTGATAGTGGGGACTCACCTTGTGCACCTGTGTGAGACTGTAAGCCCCACTTTAAATGCCAGCCACCTTTTCTGCATCTTTTTTACCTCTGTATCAAGCTACAGGACTGACAATTTGATGGTATCCAGAATTGCAAATTCTTTGTTACTTGTCCCCTGCTAGAACAATACTAGCTTACAGCCCATGGAAGAACATCTCCTGAGGATCTGGCACTTAAAAGTTATTGTTGCTCAATCAATTCAGCATCCCAGCCCCTGAAATTCTAAAGTTACCTCAGGTCACAGGGAGCAAAAATATCATCTGTTACCATATATCATTTCCAGAGAATCCACATATCTCAGGCTTGTAATATTTATTCTCCACATGCAGCAGATTTACAGGTGAAAACAAATTTACTCTAACAAAGTAGAAAGTTACTTTTGTAATCAAAACGTTGCTAATCAAGATGGAAGCAGAAGAACAGTTGAACAGGGGTCTGGATTGTACTTAATGGGATTTATTTTCAGCTGCTTCAGCATCTTAACTGACATGATGCCTCCTCCCAGCAGTCCTACACCTGGCTTTCAGATCTCTGAAACCACACGGTCTCTGCCTTTCTTCAAAATAGATTCCCTCCTGTCTTCAACCTTTCCAGGCCTAACTCAGTTGGTAAAATGATCTCATTCTTCCCTTCCCTGGGTGCACGTTCTTTGCTCAGTACATTCCTTCCACATTAAGCAATCCTTCTGCTATTTACAGCGTTTTCAACTGTCATAAGGTTTAGACACTATGTATAGATTCTTCACAATGTGCACACCTAAACCCCCAACCTTACTTTGAGCTTTGATAGCAAAAAAACCCCCACGGATAACAAACAGCCTTGACAGCAAAACTACTTACCCAAACCACCTTCCCCCTACTATTTATCAGTCTGGAAGTTCATGGCATCAAAACCATAGAAGAAATTCTGTCTAGGGAGTAAACTGCAATGACTGTGCATTCAAAGAGAGGCACCTTGGACAAAGAACTAGCTAGTGCCCAACTAATAGATTTTTCAAATCTGAACAACCAGCTAACTAAGGAATAGATCACACAGCTGAGAACTATGATCCCCCAGTTAAAGTCACATGAAAAAGGGGGTGGCACTCATAAAAACAAGACCTTTCAGGCTTTATTTCTAGAGATATACAAGCAAGAGAAAGAAAGGTTGTGTACACATACAAAAGTGAGAGATACGAGACTGCCTTGGAAAATAATGAGCTGAGCATATTAAATATTTGAGAGGTAAGGAGATGGACACAGAGAATCATAAACTGGTACTTTGGTCTGTGAATCTGTGTATTCCTCTTGCTATCTAAAGTAAAAACAAATAATTTGTGCCCTTTTTGAAGCCTGCAGTATGTGCTTGAACTGCTCCAAAAGAAAGGCTTTAACTTTAGATTGGAGATCCCAAAAAGCAGAACCCAGCTCAGAAGTGCTCATCAGCAACCCATAAAGAAATGTGTAAGAGTTAAGTTGCTAAAGTCCTTTGAGGATGCAAGCTTGGAGTAATTCTACAAATGGACTGTGGAAGAGAGCTTATGCTATGGTGCTACATTTGGAAAACCAAAGAGGACTTTTGTTTGAATCTCTTCCAATCAAATAGCTTAAAATACATTAATGTAAGACCACACAAATACAGCAATTATGTGAGTGTCCAGCAGAGGGAGAGTAATAGGTTGGAAACAGCATTTGTTAAATAGCAGGGTTAGAACAAGCAAATCAGTTAAAAGACATTTCCAGGTCAAGATATCTTAGTTTGGATTATACATGGTCCTGTGCAAATATAAAAGCCTCTTTATAACTCACTCACGCTTTCAGGAACAGCAGCAAAGCTTAGGGTAGACTTGGCTCTTGAAAAAGCCATGATGCTGAAACACAGTGTGGGGTTTGTTCTCTAGTTCTCAGCTACATCTCCACAGACCACCTGGAAAGAGAAATTACTAGAGTTTAAGAATATTAATTTATAATCTCCTGGCACCTAATCAAACTTAAACCAGTTCAGTATTTTCAGTTCTGTGTCAGGCCTCATTAATACTATGAAAGGTATTTAGAAAAACTCTGACATAGCCTCCCTTCAGGAGAAGTCTTGGACTTAGGTACAACCTTCATTCATGTTTTCTACAAAAACATTCCAGACTCATTTAACTCCACCTGCTTCTTCTAAATAATGCTAAACTTCATTTCTAGAATGTCTTTTGAGATTGTTCCTTCACATAAGCCTCAGATAAAGAGCTAAGCTTCCAGAGTGGCACTTTCATAGCTCAGCAGACTTTCCTATATTTTTCTTTTAATAATTTACCTTGCCACTCTGGTCTTTTCTTCCTCCTAGGTAAATAACCTGTTCTTTTGGCTTTGTTTCTAAGGGCTCATTCTGACTTCAAAGCAATTCTAAATATCAGGCTACTCATTTAAGTGCGTAACTAATGTACATATTTGAATACCTTTACATTTCAGGGCATGGCTCACAGTGCGTCAGCTGAATTTCAGCTTGCTGCCACAGCAGGAAGGGAAGTGTTATTCTTTTCCTGCTCCTCCCAATCTCAGCCAAACGCTTGCTTTCCCATTTTACAGCAGCTCAGGAACTTACCTGATCTCAAGGTAAACTGAGTCAATCCCCTCATAACGCAGCACCCTAAGACCACTCTCCTTCCCCCTCAGACTGCTGCTGCTTTATGGAGTTCAAGAAGCTGTCCTGTTGGTGGTGAGCTGCCCACTGCTTGGAGCTGTTAACCTCTTGGAAGCCTTCTAGTGAAATACGTGAACTGAAGCAGAAGGGAAAGATATGAAAACATTGGTATTTCACAGGTACATCTGCTAGGGTATAAAATGCTTGTGAGAACCCTGGATGAAAGTTACTACGGAAGTACAGAATACTATTCCTAATACCATATGAACAAGGAGCTCCATATCACCGCGATAGGGTTGACTTATCACAGGCTGCAAACTAGTAGTGAAGCTACCTCGAGATAGTTTAACATGCAAATAGCTTGCTCTCACTGAAACCAAAGTCCTGTTCCCCATTCTTATGTTATGCCAGCTCTGGCGTTTGTCAATCACCTCTTTAGAGTCGATTCATCTCAGCAACCCAGGAGGAAAAAGAGGGTGGATTGTTCTGTAACTCAATTTAATGAGATCGACTGACTCAGCACAGCCAAAGGAGCCGGGAGCAGCGCGAGGCCGTGGAACTGCGGCGGTGGGGGAGACGGTTCCTCTGCGCTCCGGTCCCCACGAGCTCACCCCGAGGTGGTCTGGCCTCTTCTAAGCAGCGCTTTGTTAATTAAGTCGGTCATGATGTGATGATGGATTTATATGGGTGGCTCTCAATAAGAAAAACTTTTTTAGTATTTATTAAATGAAGAGCTAGTATATTTATTCTAAACATTTTGAGGCAAAAGAGATTTAAACAAGAAAAGCTTTTCTAATTAGTTAAAACCTCAAGAGAACATGACTATTAACATTCCAGTAGACATTTGGCCAGTAAAATTATCACAATTCCACTTCAGTTTTGTTTTGAGAACCAGCTGTTCCTAAGTGGAAAAACAAACTACAAGCCCTGTTAAAAATGTAGTGTTTGAGTTTACACAACTCCTATGAGCGACACAGCCTGCAAGACAGGTTTGTACACTCTGAAGGACATCCGGCACCTTCCGAAATTCTGTGCACTAAGTGTTTATATCCCTGCAGGTACCTAGGGAATAAACACCTGTCAGGGAAGGAAGGAATGTTGGATAACACAACTAATTCTTTTCCCCTGGAATCAGTGGCAATACACACTTACATACGTCTGATCAAACACATATTCCCTACACTCCCCTCCACCAAAAAAAACCAAAACAACACCAAAAATGTATCACAACTCAGTACTTTATGAGCTGGCAGAATGAATCTCCATTTCAAAACCCTTCAAGAAGCCTTTTTAAGGAATGCCAAAGTGTATGGAGGAATTGCTGCCTACATGTTCTGTGTGCTGGTAAGCTCAAGGTAAGTCTTAATTGCCCCGAAAATATAGTACTGTGGGAAAGCAAGATGTGTGGTTCCAGCCACCCAGGTGATAAAGGAAGATCAATACTAACATGACCATCCAGATGGTCAAAGAAGAAATAATACTAACATAATTAGATCACAGCAACTAGTCAAAATATAAAGTGCCTGGGCATGTGAATGAGTGGGTCGGAACGCCACAAGCTTGAATACAGCACTGCAGTCATTATAAACTTGAGCTATTAAATGCTCATAATGGCAGTTAAAAGTGGTCAATAGCAAGCCACTCTATCAGCAGAATTCATAAAGCTTGGTTGCCACTGTTTTTTTATCTATTATTCTACAGATTCAACAGTGGTAACCCATGAACTCCTTTGTTCCTAATGGTGTTACCCTGTTTCCATACTAAATGCAATGTATCAGATGCCTACTGGTTAATAAATGTGGGAAGGGAGGGAAGGGAAGGGAAGGGAAGGGAAGGGAAGGGAAGGGAAGGTGTGGGAAGGGAAGGTGTGGGAAGGGAAGGTGTGGGAAGGGAAGGGAAGG
>VWYH01002733.1:540001-585709 GCA_013399365.1 Pampusana beccarii
GGGCGGGGGAGCCGGGCCGGGTCAGGCTGCCGGGGCGCGGGGGGCAGCGCCGGGGCGGGCCCTGAGGCGAGAGTGACCCGGCCTGAGGGCCCGGGCCCTGGGTCCGCACGGCAGGAGGGTCCTGTCAGCGAGGGGCGAGGAGGGGGCACGGCCGGGAGGCAGCAGAGCCCGGCAGAGCAGCCGCGGGCGGTGCGGAGGGGCTGCTGCGGCCCCGAGGGTCCGTGGGGCTCTGGGAGGGGTCGCAGGCCGCGGGGGGGGCTCGGGAGCAGCCGGGCCCGCTCCGGCCGTGCGGGATCCCGCTCCGGCCCCTGCCCCGCTCCCCGCCAGCGGCTGCCCGTGGCCGAGCCGCCAGCCCTCTGCTTCCCGGGGCACCGGGGAGCTTACCCAGGGCTTTTGGTGGTCATAAATACCGTGTTGCTGGGGAGATCAGCGCTGCCTCCGCTACCGGGGGCTCAGATGTATCTCCAGTGTCTTTTTGAAGATTATACCAAGTGGTTATTTTTTTTCTAATATCGTGCTGATAAACGATTAGTAGGGAGGAGGTTTGTCCAGCTGGCCTCAGTCAATGGAATCGCTTGAAATTTACCCTGCTTTAAATTTCAAAGGATCTTTGTGTAGGCAACCAGTGTTTATACTAGATTTACTTTGCGTATGGGAAATTAAAGGAGAGCTGCTTTTTAATTTCCAGCTCCAAACCAAAGGTCTTTTCAAACGTCAGACGTGCTGGTTCACTTTGTGGCGGTATTTTAATGTCACTCTTGCAGTTAAGGAGTTTGAGACCTGTTTGAGTATGAGAGTTTAACACCTTCCTATTTTTTTTCTGTAACTTTTTGTATTCCTAGTTGTATGATATGAAACAAGCTAGTGTTTCAGGTATTGATTCTAGTAATTTAATTTCTCTGAAGCGACTACGTATTACATTATGTTCGTCACGACTTCCTCTAGATTGTGGCTTGTTATTTATCGTGTTCTGATTTAATATCTTAAATTAGTCTTGCCCTCCCTAGTACCTGAGGCTATCAGATGTTAACAGCTAAAATCTGTAACTTTCATATATGAAGCTTTAAAATTTTCATAACGGAATATTAATACACTTCTCGTGTTAGAGGGAATGTTAGATTATGTGTTCTCTACAGGTAGTTAGCACTCCCGATTTTCATCAGAAATTGTAGCTCATGTGCTATGCAGGCAGGCAATATGTAAGTGCATTAAAATATATTTCCAAGAAGCTATGGGCAGACTTTTGGGTTCCTTTTAGAATAAATGTGTACGTTAAGGTTCACAGGTGTAAAGACAAAGTAGATGGCTGGAGGCTGTGCTGAACATGTGATGCATCTTTGAATAGTCTTCAAAATTCATTCCAGTGTGGTTTTCAGCTATTGCAACCTGAACACAGGTCATTTTAAAACTATGTAATCAATACCGTGACTGAAAACTTTCTTGGGATTTTGAATGTCGTTAGAATAATTTTGTTTTTTCTGTCTGACTACTTTTGTAAGGTTTCTTGTAAGACTTCCGATATTTGGGTTTTTGTTTGTTTTGGTAGGATTTAAACTACATTTTCTCACCTGCTCATTTTGTTTGTTTCTTCATGCTCTCCTTTTCTCCACTCGTTTGCTACTTCTGAGGCGTCTGATGAGCTTTGTCTTTCCAGAGACTAGAGATGACTTTACTGAAAGCTTCCTGCTCATCCAAGTGATCGGGATACCTTTTCCTTCTGTCTTAGTTGCTAAGTACATTCACACATAGTGCTATAATCTACCCGATTTGAATTCACCTTGCTTCTACATCTTCTTTAAGGTTTAGAATTTTGAGCTTGTATAACTAACTTGGATGTCCCCAAGATTAAGCAGACAAAAATCCAAAGAGTTTCTCTTTTAACTGGAATATTATACTTGTTTTGTACTTTTTCAGGTCTGACGTACTCAGTTACAGAAAGTAATTGACAGTCTTGCCCTTGCAGATGTTCATCTAAGGTGTCGACTACTTTCCTGGCTAGAAGAACTAGGTGGAGCTTGCTCTGGAAATAAGTCAGAACAACACGTGATCAGACAATGGTGCTGAATAGGTTACTTTTCAGCAACCCAGTTTGCTTTTGTTCCCATAGGGAATTAGGTGTTCCGTGGCACTCATTTTTTTTCTCACAACGTAATGAAGAGTATTTCTGTTTATCATCTGTATTGAAGTCTGTACAAATACTGGTTTGTACTGGCGAGAATCGAAATTAATCTTGATTCTTATGAAGGATCTGAAAAGCCAAGTGTCAGTGTGAGGACTTAAGTGGCCTGAAGTTAAGTTCTAGTACCACTTTTCATCTTGGAACTTTCTCTTGGTGGGGTTCTGTTGGAGTCGTAATTCCTTGGTAACTCAAAGGATGCTGTCGGTCAGAGAAATGTGCAGGGGCAGCGTGGCATGGAGGGAAATTCCACAGAACCCATCTCCATTGTGTGGCTGCAGAGTGTAATGCTGGTTCTTTTTACACACGCTAAATTCATGGTTTTAGTAATTTGTATAAAATTCCTGCCGCTTACGTTTGGAGCACTGGAATAATGCTCACAGAAGCTATTTAGGGAACAAGATGTTAACTTTCTAAAACTGGGAAGCTCCTGAGATCTGCATTCCAAGTAGCTGACTTTAAAACTTCTGGTTTATGTGTGCTTTTTTGGATTGCAAATTGTGTATTACAGAGAGTATCTGACTGATGTTTATCGCCAATACAATTTTTGCTTGCAGATAGTTGCAAAATTAGTTTGGAATTAAATTATTAGCTGGTTACGTGCAAAAAGCGTATGTGATTTAAATTTGTGAACCTAAGGAACAGATTCAAACAAATATGTTCCAAACAAAATACAGTAGATTGCGTTAGGGCCTCTAAACATTCTTAATCGCAACTGCACCTTGCAGCTTCACTGCACTATAGCATCTATGGCTTATTTTTGTGCTATGGTTTATTAATTTTGTAGGTGTATATAAGATGTAATTGCATTTCGGTGGCTTTTGTTTTGTTTCTATATCAAGACATGGTTTAGAGGTGTAAGGGAGTAGTTCAAACTTTCCCCCCCACTCCCCCAGTTAATAAGGTTTCTATAATCTAAGTTGCATTTGGATCTCAGGTATGAGAGAAGTGAAAAATTTCTGAAAATGCAGCATCAGCCTGCATTCTTGTATTTCAGTTTTAGTCATCGTTCTTGAATATTCACAGGATTCTTGCTAAAAATTATCACAGCTTCCTTGTATGGGCTTTACTATATTTCATGTTAGTTTTTCTTCTTTTTAGAAGTCATTTTCGAATATTGACTTTTGACTTTGCTTGAAGCAGGAGACTGAACTGGCTAAATTCCTGGGGTCCCTTCCAACCTGAACTGTTCAGTGATTTGCAGTGTGCGGTGATTGTGGTAAGAACAAAGTGTCGTTAGTACAAAACTGACAAGAACAAAAAGTGTGTGACACATAGCAGGCAGCATAAGGCAAGCCAGCAGTGATCCTTCTGGTGGTATTAGCGCTACTGCTTCCTTTAGTAGCTCTCCTGACCACACCAAGTAGGTTTCTGAACGTATTTGTTAATGCCTACAGTTTAGACAACTTGCATCTAAGCCTTAAGCCAAGCAAACATCTGGCTTAAGATGCGGTGCCCTTTAGATTGCTTCACACCCTAAATAGTCTCACTCGCCTGCAATAGTCACTTTTGAAATCGTTATATTCAAGCAGCTGGACACCCTCAGCCTTCAAATGCTGTAAATAAATGGCTATAGCATCTGTCATTGTGATTTTCCCAGCCTTCATTTTTTTGACCTTGTAGCTATCAGGAACATCCATATATCCCACCCCCCCACACACCAACTGGAAACAAAAGAAGATGTTTCAATATCTTCCGCTTCAGTTCTGAAGCCTGCAATTTCCAGAGCAGAACAATGATTTATCCGCATCGTTGTGTTCCCCAAAACTGGTCACCTCTTGGCTTACACCATTCTCTGTAAGACTATATTTTAAGACTCTTCAACAACTGGGTCCTCAAGAGACTTCACTTTGCATCTGAACTTGCTAAGAAAGTCTTGTTTGTCTATAACTAGTAGTCCGCTATTTGAGCAGCTGTCGTATGAAAAGATTAACGTGATTTACTCACACTAACATTTGAATAGCCATATGTTGATGATTTCCTCACAGCTGGGTTGTTGGTAATGCTACCGTTAGTACTTCATAACTGTAAATTTGAGCAGCAAATCGGTGTCGTAGCGTGAACGGTATAAATTCTTACGATCCAAAGAAATCTTGGTCATCACTTGCCTATCTAGAGTGGTGTTCTTCTGCATCAGCTTCTCCAGCTAGATGAGCTGCACAACCTCTTCTGAACTAGTCGGTGCTGAGAAGGCTCCGTGTCTTGGCACCGGCTTTCCAGATGATCAGATATAATACACCTGTGTGCTGCAGTCAAGGTGCCAGTGGATTAGACAGACGTCCTTTGTCTGCTCCTGAGCTGTCCCCAGGAAGGCAGCACAGCCCAGGTTGCTGCTGTTGGAATAACTCATCCTGCTTGTGGATCTGCACCAGTAAGGGCCGGATGAGATGGGTCGTCCTGGAGTCTGCTGACAGCCTGCTTAGCATCCTGAAAGCATGACAGTATCTTAAAACTTGGTTGCCCTGTCAAAATGAACACAAAAATAATTTGGGATAATTTGGGGATTTTATTAGGAATCTGGTTTTACGGTCCCACTTTCAGAATTTGGGGATTTATCTCCTGTCTTGTGATGAGAGACACACAAGCAAGAGAAGCAGCTGATTGCATGAAGCTAAGATAGAAAGCTGGTTTTATTTTATTATTATTATTATGAAAGAATAAAGCAGTCAAAATGCAATCAGTGAAATTTATGACTGTGTTTTGAAGAGTTCTATATGAAAATGACGCTGATTGAATTTCAGTACAGAAGTTAGTTTAGGAGAGGTGATGCAATATTAAAAATGTGGTCTGTAGAACAGTCAGAGAATTTATGTGTCAGTTTTCCTCTTTCATGTGTGAATGTTAAGGTCTGAGCTTAACCTGCTAAAAAATCCATGAGGTATTTAGGTTTGGATTTGTTTTTAAATTATTATTTATTTACTTATATTCCCACTGGGTTACGAGGGATCTTTGTTAGAGAGTGGAATCCTTAACTGTTCTAATAGAGAGCTTGATTTCCCAACTATCTGTCTCAAAAATCAAGTTATCAACTGAGCACAAACACTTGGCCTTAAGGAAAAGGGGGTTTTGTTACATTCCCTGAAAATCCCCTTTAGCTTTTTCAGGCTCGGTTGTGAAGAAGCATGCCGGGTTTAGATAAGATAAACGTGAGGTGTGTCCTCACTGGGGAAGGGAAAAGGTGGGTCTCTTAGTAAGCCAACGTAGGAAAATCCTGTGAATACAAAGCGAGCGCTAATTTTTTGGTTAATTTTACAAAGTCACGTTAAAACTCTCAAAGCTGCTATTACATTGGTGCACTTTAAAAACGGGGCGTATGTCTCTGTATCCACTGGGATAGAGCGTAGGCTGTGCAGCAGGGCAGAGACAAGAAGAAAATCATGTGGGGTTTCAATTAACTGTCAAAACAGCTCCCTTAGTGACGGTCAACTCCTGAAAACATGTTCTTTCTGTATATTTAAAAATATTGAATAAGAAGTATTTTGTTTAGCTCTAGCACTTACTTGTGCTTGCAGTAATTTGGTGGTGGTGGTGAAGACTCTTGAGGTTGTTTAAATTCTGTTTGTCATGCTCTGTGTTTTTGACTTGGGCCTTTATTTTTTACTCTGTCATTCTCTTCATGCTTTTGTTTCCAAAAAAAAAAGGAAGGGAGGCAGATACCTGTTACATAATGAATGAAACCGTGTGGACTACTGTGTAACTCTGTACTGAACTCAGGTGTTCAAATCACACATCCAGAAGGGTATGAGAATCCCAAGGTGGGTGTCACGCTTCTCAACCTGTGGCTGTGGTCATAACGGAGTATCTGCTGCCCTTTGGTTGTGTGGCGTTAGTACTGTTTAGGATTCATACAGAAACGTATTGATTCTCTTGTGTGCCAGACTCGTACCAAATTTCACCTTTAGCTTATCAATTTCCTACCTCCCCTTCGTTATTTATGAAGAAACTTCTTTTTCCTGTGTGTATGCCCACTGGATTACAGACCAGAAAGTAAAAACTGAGCTTATTAGGAAGGCTGTTGATTGACAATGTATTTCTAAGGAATTAAGTCACTCTTCAAGCGCTTTTAGAGCTTTTGTTTCAATCCAGGTGCATAAACACTGTCATTTAATGTTTTTCATTGTGGACAAACTTCAGGAGTGAAATCAAAAGCTTATTGAAATGATCTTGTAATGAAAATATTGATGCATCCCAACCATAGTATGTGTGAAATAGCCACCAATCTCCTGATGTGTTACAAAACAGAGGCTTTTGGTTCATAAATTCCACGGCACCCACGTACCACACTCAGAAATGGGCCGATTTGAGTCTTTTCCAGCTCTCGAATGGGAGCAATATACCAAAGGAATCTCAAGATATTGTATTCTTATGCTCTTACTTACTATATTAAATCATTCTCTTAAAGTTTCCTTCCTGTGGTTCTGGGACCCTGGAGTGCAGATGGTGGATGATACAACACAGGAGTGCAGGACCCTGTCTCAAAGAATTCTGAAGTTGAGTTTATACCAAGATAAAACTAAATAGGTTAAGGTTTTAGGGCTAATTACAGAAGGTCTCTTGACCACATGGAATAATGTCCCAAAACATCAAGTGGTTTAATTGTTAATGGGAGCATATCATAATCATAGGTTGACAATTAGGTATATATACCTCAGGAAATAGTTTAGTGGTGCGGTTTGATGCACGAGAACGTTGAGTGATCTTTCCAAAAATCATACTTGTGGCTTTGATACGCACATGCCTGAGATTGCCCTCCAGGTCGTGTGTCTGTGCTGTGGCGTTGAAGGGGACCGGCAAACTCACCAGGTGTACGGGTGGGTTTAGCATCCCTAATGACTGCAGAGGATCTCAAGAACTGATTCTGAACAGCTTGTTTCAGTGTTCTGCTTGGCGCTGGTGTGAGATGGAGACACAGCAGCGCGGCGGATCCGGCTCTAGCGTGAAGCTGGCAGGACCTTTCCACACAATGTGACACCAACAGGAGTCCTGTCTTTGGCTACAATGAAACTGGGTTGAGCTTTTTAACCCCAGGCTGGATACTAAAGTCTAAAATAGCCAGCAGGCCCCAAAATGATGGGCCGGTAAATACTATGTGTGGAAAAATTGCTTCCTTTCAAACTTGCTTTATGTGTATTTTTCCTTTGGGGTGGGGAAACGGGTTTTAGAAGTGCTGTAGTATTTTCGCAATTTTCAGGCAGTGTTCTGTAGAAGTATTTGTGCTAGGAGGCTGTATTTAATACTGTTTCCGGTGTTTTTTCTGAAATACACTTCATGCAATAAAGTTGGGAGGTGGTCTTTTCCACCTGAGTGTGGAAACTGCTTACATCAGTGTATGTTAAAAGCTGGGTTTTTTCTTTGCAGGTGCACCTGTAGAGACTTCTCCAGAGGAGCAGACGGCCTCTTGTGAAGGTAATTGGGTTTGTGTTCTGACAGCATGCAACGCAGCCCTGTTAAATATAATTTAAAAAAAAATATTGCAGAGCGTCTCCTTTTTAAAGATGTCTATGAACCTTTTCCAATCTTCATTCTCCTTATCCTCAAACTACTATTGTAACGCAGTGTGGTTATCTGTGGTTACTTACAATTTTATAGCCAGTCAAGCAAGGCACATAAAGGCCAAGTGGTTTATTGAAGGTCATAAAGCTTGTATGAAGCAGGATTTTAAAAATTGAATCTGTATATTAAATAGCATTGGCAAGTGCTCAAACATCTGAACCATCCATTTCTTCATCGTTCTGTTTTTCTTTGTTCTTGGTCCCATCACTGTAAATATGTGTCCTTAATGATTCCTTTTTTTGGTTGTGTTTTTTTTTCCCCTAGGTTCAAATGCTGCTGTTAACATGGAAATTTCAGAATCTGTTGGTAAGATGAGAATTGCTCCGTTTCACTATTCTATAAAATACTGCGGTAGTGCTTTTGCTGAATCATTGCAAACAAAACTGAATAATACCTTACTGAGCCTTCACGTTTTTGGTCCTTACTAATTTTCAGTGTGTCTTTATACTTCAATTAGGAAAGAGTTAATCCAACACTAGTGTGCACTGACGGATGCAATTGGATTACTGGGACACTGAAAAAGCATCGGTGCTTTATTAAAAAGTAGTCTCATATTACAAAATAGTCCCATTAATATGTATGAAACGGTGATTTAAAAAAAAGAGTTGGAGTGACCGGTATCACGAGCAATCGAAACATGGAAATTGTGTCTTTCTCCTTGTATTTGTGTGGCTTTTGAGAGAACTGAAACCATGGTCCCTCCACGTTGTTTCTAACCGTATGGTAGCACGTGTCTGCCTGTGGGTTCGGACCAGCATCATGGGCTGAGCGGGTCTTCAGATTTGTTTTTTCCTTGTAAAATTGTTCCCTTGTTAAAACAAGTCTCTTAATCCCTGTGAATCATAGTTTTCTGATGTCAGCACGTAAGGTAGTTTGAAAGCTCCTTAATCATCATTTCAGAAACAAGGAGCAGTTGCCCATTTCTCCATGGGAAGACATTAACAGGCTGGCTAGTTGAAGTGTTCGTTTGTGTCTTGGGGATGGGGCTTTTCACCATAGCCATTGCTTTTAATTCCATTATCTAACTGAATATATCTACCTGATAAATTTTTAGTGGAAAATGGAGAGACAGAAATGTCCCCGGAAGAGTCATGGGACCACAAAGAAGAACCAAGCGAAGCGGAGCTGGGAGGTGGCCCCGCGGGGGACGCCGGCCCCTCTGAAGAAAGCGCTCAGGAAATGATGGAGGAGGAGGAGGAAATACCAAAACCGAAATCTGTCGTAGCACCACCGGGTGCTCCTAAAAAAGAGCATGTAAACGTAGTATTCATCGGGCACGTAGGTAAGTTGTAAGTGAACACCAAGTAATTGGATCTTTGCGCTGGGTACTAATTATCTAGAATTCGGAGGATTAGAAATTAATCCTGCTCTTTGTAGGGATGGATGTACTCGCCGTGTCTCGAGGCGAATGGGAGCATTCCTTCTAATGGAGCTGCTCTGGAAACATTAAAAAACTTGCAGAATATCTGTCAGGGGCAGAGCGCCCGTGTTCTCTTGGACACGACTGTGTCTGCGTTCCCAGTTTCTCAAGTACCTGCTCTATTGGGTGCTTATCTGTGTTTACAATCCAAAGAACAAAATCGGAAAGCAGTGCTCCATTTTTGCTTCTTTTAAATATTTTTTGGAGGGTTCTTATTATTAAATTCAAAAAATATTATTCAAAATCTTTAAAAATGTAGAGCTGTAAACAATAGGTGAACATAATTCAGGGTTAAAAGAGCAGCCCACGAGAGTTCGGGACAAGGGAGAAAGGGATTTTGCAAGAGCTTCCCCCACTGCTGCTGGATCGCTGCTTGTTGGGGTTCTCTTTGTTCTGGATAATGCCAAGTTTGTATGTGTGAAAAAAAAATTCAAAATTCAGTGTAATTGAATTGACAATGAATTATTATGGAAACAAGGGAAACTGGGAGATACTTCCAAAAATTTAGATTACAATTTTAAAAATATATATATTTGGAAATAAATTAGATGACCTTGTTCATAATTGTTTTCTTATTTTTCTAAGATTTTCTTTTAAATTGTGAATGACTGGTTTGTTTTTTTTTTTTAATTTTAGACGCTGGCAAGTCAACTATTGGAGGACAAATAATGTAAGACGGCTCTTAAATAGAATTTTTAGATTTGCTGTTCTTGTAAACTCAAAATACATTAAGTAGTAAAATGAGTAATATTTCCTTATGGCTTTAGTCAGCACAGATTAGTATTTTTATAATATGTTACTCTCCCTATCAATTTACTTACTTATTGTCTTTGAAATTCCTTAATTCTGGCAGATCTAATCTTTAGAGGAGTTTCACTTACTGAATTCAACAACTATACATCATAAAATTTATAAAAACCTGAATCCCTTTCTTAGAACATGACTTTATTTTTCCTCATAATTCTAAAATGCTATTTGAAACTGCTTTATATCCTTTGTTAAACTTTGTCTTTTTTTGTGACATTAAAAAAAAAAGAAATTGAATATCCTTATTCCCTGGTGCTAACATTGGCAGGCTTCATTTGATTTCAAAATGTAAAATTATAATAGTTAATCCTTTAAGTCTATTTTAGAAACTGTCTAGAAATGCAATATTTTATGAGATGGAAGTAAATAAATGCAGCTACATCTTATGGATTCTAACAAAACAAAAAAAAGGAAAGTAGTACAGGAGGAAATAAATGCTATCCTGATGCAAAGTGTTTCTATGATTTTAAAATACCGTTCTCAGCAAAAGTGGGAGGTCTTTCTCTTGGCATTTTCAGCTTGTTTTGTTTTGACCCAACTGGAATGTTGGAATTGTCATGGTACATTTAACCTGGTAGTTCAGACTGGAGCAAATGAGCTTTTTGTTATCTGATGTGGCGGAGCCGTCTCCTTGGAGCAGAAGATGCTGATTCTGAACGCTCCTGCGAGTGTGTGGTGTTCCCAAAGCTTTTTTGGTCTTTCATTTTTGCAGAATATCCCTTTATTTTAACAGGGGAAAAAAAATATCAGTTGCTTGTACCAACTTTGTCGTTAACCCTTTGTTTATCGTTATAATTAGTTTTCCTTATAAATTAAGTAGATTACTATTATTAGAAGATCAGATAGAAATATTGGAGAAAAAATATGGAAGTTTTAATATAATAAAACTGTACACTGTTCACCTCTTTTCATAACTGAAAGATCTCCCTTGTTCTATATAAAAGAATGAAACCGAAAATATTTTTCTTTACATTTCAGAAATTGGGGGGTGAGGGAGAGGTGGTGTGAAAAATTCTCCTATCACGATTTTTACTTAATTTTGAACCATTGACTTAGTCTCAGAAATGGATTTAACAGATGTAGCTCCTTTTCACAACTTGCCTCTGCCCAACATTTTACAATTAGGCTTAAAAATGAGACATTCCTCATACTTCTGTTCGAGTGATGTTGATGTGGCTTTACGTATCAGATAATGGTGTGGCTTTTTGTGGAGAAGAAATTCCACTGCTGCTCGCATCAGGTTGCTCCAGTTTTTCAAAACAATCTGTAAGGATTGCGTAAGTACTTAACTGTTTGGAACTATGTTTCTGCTTATGTAAAATTGCGCTTTTTTTCTTTTCTCCCCCTTAGGTATTTGACGGGAATGGTTGACAAAAGAACACTTGAAAAATATGAAAGAGAAGCTAAAGAAAAAAACAGAGAAACATGGTATGGACTTACTGAAGATAATATCGTGTTTTTCTCTTTGCGCTGTGATGAAAACGGGAACCTGTGTGTTAGTCCCTGTCGCACTGGTGGTTCACATTGCACTAGGTTTTGCTGCTGTTTGGGGTGTTTTGGTTCGTTTTGATCAGTGCTTTATATTCCGATGCTTTGGGAAACGTCTGGTAAAAGGAATACAAGGCAGGGGCTTTTCTCAGGCAGCTCCTGTGCTCCTTCTGTCTGGCTGTATTTCACCTGTAAGCAGCAGAGATGTCTAAGTGACAGAAATCACAGCTGTGAGTTTGTCATTTATTCGTATAAAATGAGCTCTAAGATAGGGTCCACGGTTCTTAAGTTTCCCCCAGGCAGGAGGATGATGCTGGCATGTGTGGATTTTTTAGGGGCCTCTTGTCTTTTTCAGGTGTCAGAAAGGGTGACGTACGATTTTTATCGAGCAAGCATCATCCCCCTGTTGGGAGGTGACCAAAGAAATCAATATTTCAGGACCTTCCTCAAAATCCCTGGACAGCTTGGAAAGCAGATTTCCTCTTCCCTCCCTCTTTTGGAGCATGAGTTGCAGGAAGTGTCTCTTTTAATGCTGTTTTCATGATACGCAACAGAAAGCGTGGTGTACCTGTGTTGCCGTCAAAGGTCTTGTTAGCTCACTTCAGATGTTGAAAGTCTTGACGTTTGAGCAGTTTTCTTTTGTGCTGCAGAAAATTCTATACCTGTATCGCAGAGTTGACGTTTGAGTCAGAAATTCATCTTTCCCTAAAAACCCTGGGTGTCACAAGGACTCCCCCTCCAGCTCCCACGTGTAGATTCCTCCTTCGCTCTTGCAAGCCGAGTAAAACGTCACCTCTGGCTTGGCTCAAATCTTCTGGAATCAGGGTGAAAATTCCAGCATGTGGGAGCACGGTGGTGGTACCACCCAAAACCATTTAGTGCACTGGCCAGACCTTGGCCAGAGACAAGTGACTGCTGCCCAGGGAAGATATTCTATATCTGTATATCCAGAATTGCCAGTGATCAGTGGGTTGTGTGACCCGGGATGCTCTGGAGCTGGAAGGGACGTGTTGGTGTTCGATGGTCTCTGGTCACAGCTGAGTTAGCAGCGTCTCCAGGCACGAGCCAGGCAACGTGGAACACAGGCTGAGGATCTTCATGAGCTGCTGCTGGTGGGGAAAAAACCCTGCTATGGTCAGTCAGTTCCATTTAGCTATTACTACTTCTCTTCTCCTTCAGTATTAATTTACTCCTCTCTATTCACCAATTTTCACAAAACCTGAAGGAGCTAAATAAGCTTTTTTTTGAAATTTCAGGTCAGCTGTCTAACTTAAATCTAACTTGTTTGTCAATGGCCAATGGGAAAAATATAATCAGTTGATATGATCAAAGTATCAAAGACAGGATGAATAAAGGTGGTGTCTGTTTCATAGCCAACTTCTGTTTAATAGGTGCAAATAAATTAGAATTAATAACCGTAGTTCTCATCATATGGATATGTGCGTATCAGAATTATTATTTTTTTTTTTAGTTAATTATGCTAACAGGGATTGGTTTGTATTTGATCCAGAGGTGTTTTTTCAAACTGGAGCAAAGCTGAAAGTTTGAGGCTAAGGTCATATCTGGAGAGCTTAGTAACTGAAAAGCGTTGTTTAGAATGGCATCTTTCTGGGTATGTGAGGCAGAGCTAGAACTAAGCGCTACAGCTCGCTGTGCGGACACAGAACATTCCAGAAAAACTCACTGTTGCTCTTGCAGATGCTTAAGTTCAGTAATGCTGAGGTGGTTAGAATAATTGAGCAGAAAAAAAAGACGCTTTATGATGAGCAAACCACCATTTAGTAAAAAAAAAAATACAAAAATAGAATATTTGGGTTGTGAGTTTTTTTCTTTTTTTTTTTTTAGGTACCTTTCATGGGCCTTAGACACAAACCAAGAAGAACGAGACAAAGGTAAAACAGTAGAAGTGGGTCGTGCCTATTTTGAAACTGAGAAGAAACACTTCACTATTCTAGATGCCCCCGGACATAAGAGCTTTGTTCCCAATATGATTGGTGGGGCTTCTCAAGCCGACCTTGCTGTGCTGGTAAGGACAAATCACATGTGTTTATTTTAGATAGATGGTGGAATTAAGCCTCAGATTTTTAATTTTTTGGTTGCTTCTTTACTCTTTTGACTAGTTACAGGGGACAACATTTTCAGATCTCAAGTCTACCAAGTTGCGTGGGGTTCGGAGTAACTTAACAGCTTCAGAACATTGTCCACAGGTGTAATGGGATTCTTTTAATGATGGGCAATATTGAGGATATAGCAGTGCATTTTTAAAGCTTTTACCAGTTTCGACAATCCAAACTTATTTTTGAATAAGGCAGTATTAGCCATTGCCAATTGTTCTGTTGAGAGAATTGTGGAACTTGTATTACGGTGTGTATTTTTAATTAGGTTATTTCTGCAAGAAAAGGAGAGTTTGAAACTGGATTTGAGAAAGGTGGACAAACAAGAGAACACGCCATGTTAGCAAAAACAGCGGGTGTAAAACATCTAATAGTTCTTATTAATAAAATGGATGATCCAACTGTAAACTGGAGTAATGAAAGGTGAGTTCAATAACAGTAATTTTTTGCATCCCGTTTTTTGCTGAAGGAATGGTAGCCTGGTGGACTAAAGACAGAGGTTATCAAAATTGCAGGAAAAACCAGAAGCGTGGTGCCCAGGATAGTGCCTCTCAACTAAGCCTGAAGTTCTACCCTGCGTTAGAACATTCACTTTTGGCTGGTTGGATCTCTGCAGCCGTATCTGACAAATCCGTGCATTCTAACATAGTCTAATTGTTGACTTGGAAATTTTATACTGAACCTAAAAGGAAGAGGCTCTGTTTTCAGCAGTTTAGTTTGAGAGGTTCCTGATCGCTTGGCCGCATTTCTGCTGAACTCCGAGCTCAGGTTTGGTGAGAACAGCCTTGTCCTGTTCACCTTATGTGTCCTCCCTGTATTATTTGGAGTTGTTCTTTTATGATAAGCTGGATTGAATAAGCAAATAATATATTTAAAATGGTTTGTGATTACAGTCTGAGAAGTGGGGAGGTGGGGAATCTTGCAATGATACAGGTAAAAATAACTAGGAAGTCAATATGTAATATTTAAATAACTAATAAAAAGGAGTAAGTTCTTTTCTGCCTTAACACTCAAATGTACTAAAAGGTTTTAATTTTCCTCAGTGTCAGAACTTAGGTCTTCTTGTGGCTTCTGGCACATCTTTCTTCCCACCCCTTGAAGCTGGATTAGTCCTTCCCTAGAGATACTCGTGTGATACGGGATAGAGTTTTCTTCTACGATGTGCTAGGGAGAGTTGAGAGGGTGAGGGGGAACAGACAACACCAAGTTGTGTTGGAGACTGGGGAGAAGATGCAAATAGGCCACGAAGATTTATTAGGTTTTCTGCACACAGAATAACTTAACTGGTGATAATCAGATGTCTGTGGGTTTAGTTGTTGGTTTTTTTAAAGCACGGTATTATGCTGGTATAATTGAAACTTATCTTGATATGCTTGTCATTTTAATAGATATGAGGAATGTAAAGAGAAACTGGTCCCATTTTTGAAGAAAGTTGGCTTCAATCCCAAAAAGGATATTCATTTCATGCCCTGCTCAGGACTGACTGGAGCAAACCTTAAAGAACAGTCAGAATTCTGTCCTTGGTATATGTACGTATCTGCAATTGAGCAACTTGCATATTTGCTGTACTTCAGTAAAAGTAAAAGGTACAATGAAGCTAGGGAGAGTATAGCATGGCATATCATAGCTGGTTTTTAAATTGCTTGAGGAAATACAATCAGGGAAGCAAGAACACAGCCATGCAGCGAACCGAAGAAGAGCAGCAGATTCAAGTCTGTAATAGTGTTAGCAGCCTTCTTTGGCTGGGTGAGTTGGAGTGCCCTACTAGCCCTTCAATTTTCCAGCGATGGTGCAGTTGACGTGTTGCTACAATGAGCAATTGATATGAACAGTTTGCTTGAGGCTGTGTTCTAACTGGTGATAAGCCACGTCTCTCACTGGATGTTGTGTTTTCCTGTGTTGTTCGTGGCAGTTAAAACATGTGAATGGAAATCATGTTTGGACCTAGCTTATGGTTTCCTATGTACAAAACATCGCGCATCTAGCAAGATTCTCAAAGGAATCATTAATTTGCGTAAAATATGTCTGTAACGTATCTTAAAAACTACATGCACTGCCTGGTTATTAACGTGTTAGTGAGGGTAACATGGGCACTAGTGGGGGGATGTTAGGATAGATCAGACTGTCTTAGAGGTCACTGTTCTTAATGACGACAAAATGAAAATCATTCCTTTCGTGGGACTGCATTTATCTTTTCTGAGTAACTGTGAAATAGAAGAGTGCTCACAACATTGAAACAAATGCCTTCTGCTCTTTTAGTGGATTACCGTTTATTCCATACCTGGACAATTTGCCAAACTTCAACCGTTCAGTTGATGGACCAATCAGGCTGCCAATTGTGGATAAATATAAGGTACAAATTAAACTAATAGGGTTGATAGTATAAACGGACTGTTTTCAGAAAGCGGTAAATGGACTATTTACTGTATGGTGGACAAGAAGGTGACCATGAGCCAGCAATGTGTCTGTGGCCAAGGAGCCAATGGTACCTGGGGTGCATTAAAGAAGAGCGTGAGCAGCAGGTCGAGGGAGGTTTCTCCCGCTCTGCTCTGCCCTGGGGAGGCCCCATCTGCAGCACTGGGTTAAATAATCGGAGTTAAACCATCAATAGAGAAGACTCTTTAGGAAAATGTTTTCAATTTTTGTGTAATAATTTCTTTTTGTGTAATAATTTCTTTTTGTGAAGGATATGGGCACTGTGGTCCTTGGGAAGCTGGAGTCAGGCTCTATTTGCAAAGGACAACAGCTTGTGATGATGCCAAACAAGGTATGGTGAGGTTTAGATACTAAAAAAAAAATGTTACTGCCCTAAAATAGAGCTTGATTCTTAAAGATAAGAATTCCTTCAAATCAGAAGATGTTCTATTGCTCAGTTAGGCACAGCTGTTACGCGGGTGACGTTTCCAGGTGTGTGTATGTCTGTTTACTTCCTCAGAATTCAGCACTCAGGTTGTGTCTCTTTACTGAACTCCATTGCTGGGCTACAGATCGTCACCGTGTATTTGAACCGTGTTTTACTTTGCATTTGTACAACTGGTCCACAAACCATTTTCCAGCTGTGGGTTAATATTGCTCAAAACTTTCCTTCTGCCCACCCAACCCCTCCCTTTTTTTTTTTTTTTTTCCTTTTTTTCATTTTCCCTTCCCCAGAGGGAAATAGGAAAAAACGAAAGGATGCAGACAGTTTGCTTTGGTTAAGAACAGGTTGGTTGTACAGGTAGGTGGCTGTTCCACGATGTAAGATCACTGGTTGGAATCATTGTAGTACCCTGAAGAATTTGGAAATATAAAAATGAAGAATGTGAACACATGGTTGGGGAGAGATGGACTAGTGTGCTCTGCTGACGGTGGTTTTTGTTCCCGTTGGTTTCTTACAAAAAGGGGTTGGCAATTTTGTTCTTTATTCGTGTCATCTTGATTTAAGCTGACACACGTTTTCCAATTCTGTAGGCTGAGGTAGTTTGCTAGGAAAGTCTGAATACTCAAGTGTACAATAAATCTTCAGCTTATTGAAGGTTGGTATTGCCTAATCGATATGGCAATTAGCTTGACTTGCATGTCACCTTTCCCAAGAGCTGCTCAAAGTTGAAACTAAACTTAGATTGAGTTTAAGCTTTTCAGATTTTAAGGTAATGTAACAGACAGTAGGTTTCTATAGAACTGCTTGATGTGCATCTGACTCCCGTGTTATTTTGGGGTTGATCAGGAGAATGGATTTCACTAAACAGTTACAGAATTTCTATTCAGTAAATAGCCAGTGCTTCTGATGACACTTTTTTTAGTTACTTTGATAGCTAATGAGGGTTGAACTAAAACTTGAGGAAGCCAGAGCAGTAGATCTCTCCAAAACTGCTCCTTTTGTAACTTCTCTGCCTTTCCAATATCTCTTTTCTGTTGGTATTTCATAGTGTGTAAAGATACAAAAATCAGAAGAGAGGTTACAGTATATAGGAACGTTAGGAAATACTTTTTGGTGTTTGCTCAGAGAGTCTTCGCTAATATACATTTGGTATTTTTATCATGTTCTCCAGGAACTCCTGTAGAATTTGGGGATTTTTAGGATTTCCTGGATTGTGTTAATTTCCAGACTGCTATATTTTGAATGTACAAGTCTGTACAACAATGTGGCTTTTGCATTCTTCTTGGATAATATGCATCCATGGTATCTCTCATCTCTTAAAAGTTTCAAACTCATTTCACTTTGAGAAATAGTGGATATTTTTGGAATTTGCTTTCCATTGAGTATATACTATAGAATTATATTTAAAACCATTTGATTAAATATGCTATTTTAAATATTAGTAACTCATCACTCCAATATTTTGGATGTTGCAAATCTTGCAGAACTGAATATAATGAATTTAAACTGTAGTGGAATTATTCATTGAAATCCTGTTGTATTAAAATGATTTTTGCTTTCTTTAAGCACAATGTGGAAGTTCTTGGAATCCTTTCTGATGATGTAGAAACTGATTCAGTAGCCCCAGGTGAAAATCTGAAGATCAGACTGAAGGGAATTGAAGAGGAGGAGATCCTCCCAGGCTTTATTCTCTGTGATCCCAACAACCTCTGTCATTCTGGACGCACATTTGATGCCCAGGTACAAGAACTAGCATTTCATTGCTGTGCAGATGGGTAAAAAGCATTACAATATTTTGCTCGTGTTTCACCCAATCTAAAGTTACGTAGTTTGAGGTTTCAGTTCCCGTTTGTTGTTCGCTATCGTGTCTCTAAATTGACGATGACACATATACCTCGGATGTCATTAATTTGAGTTTAAAAAAATATCATTTATTATGAATGTAACTTCACAGTGGAAGTTTTAGACACCTATAATCACGAAAGCAAGATCTTGTCAGGCCAATTCTTCGATTTTATACTTTCATATTGTAAACAACTTAATTCCTTACAAATTTTGTCTCTTTCACAAAAATTTGTTGTGCGTTGATTTTTCAACTGTAGAGTTTAATATAGTTGTGTATTCAGTTATTCTCTGCTCTTTTATAATTGAAACGAGGACGTTTTTTTCTAATTGTTTTACAGATAGTGATAATTGAGCACAAATCCATTATCTGTCCGGGTTACAATGCTGTGCTGCACATCCACACCTGTATTGAAGAAGTCGAGATAACAGTAAGTGTCCATTTCAGTTGTGATGTGAATACAGACGATCTCCTGGTCGGGGTGAGTTCTGCCCTCACCTACATCTGTAGAGCGACTAATGCAGCAAACCTCCAGCCCTGAATGGAATTGTTGGTCGGCACCATAACACAACCAAGCCCAGCTGTAACTCGTAGCATAAGCCTTCTGAAAAGTGCGCTAAGTCGTGATTGATTTGCTAATGCAGGATTTTTAATTATTATTTCTAAATATTTTCTTTCTTAGGTCACTTAAGTTTTGGTTGGGAAAAACAAAAACCAACTTAGCACTCACAGCTATTATTTCCTTTTTCTTCTACAGGCCTTAATCTGCTTGGTAGACAAAAAAACGGGAGAAAAAAGTAAGACACGGCCCCGTTTTGTGAAACAAGATCAAGTATGCATTGCCCGTTTAAGGACAGCAGGAACTATCTGCCTTGAGACATTCAAAGATTTCCCTCAGATGGGTCGCTTCACCTTAAGAGATGAGGGTAAGATGGCTTGAGCAACAGTTATTCACCGCTGCAAAAATGCAGCTGTTTGAAATAGGAGATCATGCATGGCAATGCGGTCTTAAAATCCTGGGATCTAGAGGAAATCACTGTCTAGGGAACAATGGAAAAGTAAATCTAAGCGAATGGTTGCCATTGTGCAGAGTTCTTGCTAGTAACAGAAAGTGTGTTTTATTTTAGAGGAATAACGTGCAGAAATGTGCACTGCGAAACAAAAGGTTGAGTTTGAACAATGACCAGCGCTGTTTTTGTAACGCGTCCTGGGATGCCCACCTACACCAGGAACGCTGCGGCTTCTCTGGTTCGAGTTAGAAGAGACGAGGGGTCTCTTGGGCTTTAACTCATGGTCAGCCTGGTAAAACTTGTAGATTTGTGGGATGTGTTTAAAATACGTTCTCTTTACAAGCAGTAAGCAGATCTGGTAGAATGGTTGTGCCTTCTCCTTAGATGAACACAGAGCAGACTTCCCACAATACACATTGTGTTCTCTACTGTGATAATAGCACTTTTACTGTTTTTAAGGTTTTATTGTGCTTTTATTCTGCCATACAACAATTTATTCTCAGTATTACTTCTGTTACTCTGGAGAGCCTGTGTTTTTGGGGAGAATTCGGTCATTCTTAGAGACCTACGCATTCTTTTCACACTATATTGTAACTCTCCTGTTTGTCTCCTTGGTTTAGGTAAGACCATTGCAATTGGAAAAGTTCTGAAACTGGTTCCAGAGAAGGACTAAGCGTTTTTCTCAATGACCCCGCACAATACTGTGAGGAAAATCGACTCTGCAAAAGCCTACTTCACACCGCCTTCTTATTTTCTGCCCATTGATAAACTTCTCCCCATATTTTGCAAAGACAAATTTCACAGCAAAGGTCCACATTATGTCAGCTTTCTCATATTGAGAGCTCTGCTATGCCACTGTTGAATTTTCCCAAAACGAATTTTTTTTTTCTCCCAAATTCTGCTTCCTTGGAAAGATTCGGCAATAGCTTTGTAAGTTATGTGGACATAATTGCCTATAATTATGAAAATCTAAAGGATTTTTAATGTTTCATTTCCCCCAGCATATATATTAAGACCTCTTTTTTCCAGGCAGATCATTCAGAGTGTGCGAGTGTGTGTGCACATGTTACAAAGATGACTACCATGTTAATAAACTATTCAATTTGAAATCTTTTTCGGTATTCGAATTGCTTTTGAATAATGTTTTTTATCGGATGTAACGCAGTTGCATTAGCTTTTTAACTTTCCGGTAACCTCGAGACTTGGTTACTTGGACTTTTCTAAACTCCTCACCCTCCCCACATACGCAGTTTTAAACGAGGCGATTGGGCACTCGACCAAGTTTGTATTAAAATAATTAGGTTTGCCCCTTCCCTTTGTTGAATGCATCCTTAAAATTGGAAAACATTCATGGAAATGTGGCACCTTCATTAGCTTGACATTTGTTAATATCTTCAGCAGATTTAGGTTGACTTAACATCATTACTCGTACTAGATGCAGGAAGTCAATTTTGAAGGCTAGAACTACATATTGTGTCTTTATAAAAATTCAGCGTTGTTAAATTCTTAACTGCAGAAAAATGCTAACAGCCAGTAAATCAGTGAAACTTGCAAAAATAAGATCATTTTTGGCAATAGTGCCTATTAGTATTTATAAGAGCTGCATTTTGTTGGGAGAAGTGGGCCAGTTGTGTAAGTGACTCAGTTCACCCTGTCTGTAACTTGCAGGGCTGGCTAATCCTTGCTGCTTTAGAGATCAGTCTGAACTGAGGGAGAAAGACTTAAATCCCCAGGAGTTTGCACATACCGAAACAGGGGAGGCTCAGAATCAAGCACAGTCTGTACATTTTTGCATATCAAAAAGCAGTTTTGATCAGCTTGTGAGCACCAGTGAGGTTTTCCTGGAGAAATTAAAGCAAAACTGGTTCCAAATCAAGCTTACTCAGTACAACTTGAAGGAGCTGCGTAAGAAAACTGTTTTGCTGCACTTTGAAAGTGGACTCTCTACAGTTGCTGTCCTCATTCGAACAATGAGGATGAAGGCCAATGGCGCTTTTTTTTCGTTTCCCAGAGTATTAGCAGTGAAGTATTAGAAGGTTTCTTCAGAGCTTCTTCAGAATGTCTTAAACAAAACACTTCCAGTTGTACAGTTGTGGCGAGCCCATCTCCTCCCCAAAAATTTGACAGTCTAGTGACTGTATCTGAGTTCACAGATAACTCAAAACTGAAACAGATTTACCTTTTTTAGGGTTTTTTTGGTTTTGTTTGTTTCTTTGTAACTGTGGAACTCCCATTCATTTCACTTACAGCTACATTGTATGGACAGAAGAAGTTATTGTCCTTCAGTTTCATATGACTACACTTGTAGCTACCGTAATGCATGGAATTTAAATAAATTTTACTATGTCTGCAAATCTCTGGGCTTTTATTTTTTTGGTAAATCAGAGTTTAAAAGTAACTTTTTTTTTTCCTACCAAGTGAACAAACCCCACAGTTCCTTGGATCTTAAACTAATGAAGGAATAAAAAGCCAAAGAAACTTCCTGTCTTGTTCATATTCTGCATTGACTTAAGATTTCCATTTATCTTATTGTTTCTTGAAGTAAGCTCATGGATTTGAAATTTGCAAAGACCATTACTGGAGATACTTAGAGTTAGATTCCTAGATGGTTAGAGCTTCAAAGCCTTCTGTTTTTTAAAGCGTTGAAATGCGTCTTAAGATGACATAATGATCCAGTAGAATTGTTCTGCTTTTGAGCAGGCCTAAGGAGGGATTCTAAAACTTGATTATTTTGAGGCTGGACTGAGTATTTATTATTAAAGTGAATAATCATCTCGCGGGTTGAAATACCGGTAGATAGAAAGCTGGAGCATTTCCATTACTTATCACATCTAGTGCTTTTGATTACCGTTTCCATCAATCCCATCCATCACCTTGTCTGTAAAGGGAGGCGAATTTTAAGTTCATTAACAGAATCTACATTGTACTATGAAAGAGAACTGCTAATCTGTAGGATGTTTTTATTTGGGTATGAAATATTTGCATTCTATAACAAACATGCTGTACAAACAAATGTAAGGTATAAATCTACACAAATTGGCTGCATTTGGGGCGGAAGAGCTGAAAGTACGTTATATTTGAACAGTCCTCAGATTACATCTCAACTATTTCATTTCATTTCATCTCCATTCTGCATTTTATAGTCCCATTTTTACTACTCTTGAGTACAGCTAAATGTAGATGGAAAAAAAAAAGAAAAAGATAACGTGGCTTTGTTAGAAATAAATACTATTTGCTGATTCACTGATGTAATAAACTTTTCTAAATGACCGTTTTGAATACTTCCTTTTGTGAAAACCTGTGGTATGCTGCTTCGAAGTGAATAAATAAAAAAAAGCTGTGCAACCACAACAGTTGAAAGGAAGGAGAGAAAGAAAAAAAAAGAAATAGAAGTTGCATTGAAGCTCCAGGTACCCACGATACTGAAAGTTTTGCTGGCTCCTGGCGTGGGTGTCACTTGTACTCGCACAAGTGCGAGCGTGTTGCTGCAGAAAGGAGGGATTTGGGGTATTTTGGGGGGAGTTTTGTTGTTTTTGGCGAAAGTCTGTAGTGTAGATATGGCTCAAGTGTAGAGCCACGGTGTAACTTATAAATTATAACTCTATAAATTAAGACCTTGTACGCCCTCGAACTGAAAACCTTGGTATATGTAACAAGAATTAAATGTAAAAAAAAGCAAGTTTGGAATGTGCAGCAATACTAATTATTCTGCAAGAGGAAAATAAAGCTTTGTTTCTGCAAGTTCTAAGAAGTAAAGCGAGCGGAAGGGAGGCCCGGGCTGTCCCGGCTGCTGCAGGAACGGCCGCTGTGGCATAAAAGCCCAGCGAAAATCGCTCAATGCAGAACCTCTGGTTTAGACTACTTACGGCACCAGCCCATATATTAAAAACGATGTTAATTATGAGAAATGTGGGTTTATAAGTGTTTATTTCTGAATATTACCTAAGAAAAAAAAAGATGGTTTCAATGTCCCAAGTACTTGATTCTGTATTACTCTAGCTTTTTGGTTCTTAATGCAGGCTGTTTGAATGATGATGATAAAGCAGATTAAATGTACTCCAGACAAGACTGTTTGCTTCCTGAACTGATACTTAAAGGCTCTGACTTATCGAGCGGGTTTTGTATACCCTATAGAGGATTTGGTAAAGAAAAGTATACCAACAAAAGTGGACTTAGTACGGCAGATTTTCTGTCGTGTACCTGTTTCTTGTGTTTATTTTAAGGCAATATAAGCCTGACAAAATGTTTCTTTTCCTCTGAAGAAATGCTAGAAAGGAGTCTAGCCTCAATATAAAATGGAAATTTATGCTAATGAACTCGAGATCTGTTGTAAGTGTAACTTTAATAACACCTACCATTTGCTCTCCTTCCCCAAAAGTCTCAGCTTCCAACATAAGTTGGATTTTTCTACATCTCCCCTCACACACACCTAAAAACAATCCACGTATTTCCGAAAAAGAGCAACACAAGATACGACAGACTGCTGGCTGAAAGAAAAGGTACTCGAGGCTGCATTCCTGCCAGCTGCTAAAGCCCGTAGAGCTGATGACAGGCAGAGGATTATGTTATAACAGGACTTTGCAGCTTGTGCCGCTGAGGCAGGTGCCTGTTGTGAGAACCGAGTCTCTGAGCAGCCTGACAGGTAACGGGATCAGCAAAGGAGCACGAGCTAAGGAGAATGAGCCCTTGAACTCCAGATCCTGCGGGAAGTTTATCTTCCGAAACCTCTTTCGTAAGAGACTTCTGACTCCTGGTTTAATTTCTGCATACGCTTTGTGCCAGTTCTGCGGGGGTTTTGCCATCTGCCTGGTGCTGGAACCTTCGGGGTGCACGCTAAGGGAATAATCGGAAACCTCCAAGAGCTGTTTACAGCGGAAACAATTGCTACTTGTACACCCCTTCTGCTGGGAGAAAGTATAACATCAAGGATGTGTAGAAACAGCCTCTTAAATAAGTAACGAGGGTTTTTTCCACTCTAAATCTTAGCATTTAAATAAGTGTGACAAATGGCTTAAGAAACAAGACATAGCTTCCTAATCAAAGATAAACTGAGGGCTACAGCAGACTGTTTAGTGTACAGCAATAACACTGATGGAAGTAACAAACCTTGGAATTCCCTTATAAGTGTAGCTATTAATTTGTGAACTTGATAAATCAAAAGCACATTCGTTATAGTTTATATTAATTGCGTGCTGTATTAAGCGGAAATATTTCTTATCCAGAGATTAACTATTTTTTCCAAGACAGCTCTATTAGCTCCGTTGAACACCTTTCGAGAGAAAATGATCATGCTAAGTCAGCTAAACCACATCTAGTAAAATTTAGCCACGTCAGACTTAAAATGTTGCAGAAAAATGTACTTGGATGAGACTGAGGTGTGAAAAATTGGATTACGAGTCACTAATAATAGTCCCTTTAGTTTTATGCTACCAATGCTGCGCTGCCCCAGTGCGGTTGTGTTTCAGCCCTGCTGTTCAGTCCTGTCCCACAAGACTTGGCTCGCTCGTCGTCAGAGAGATGTTCCAGCCCTCTCACTTTTTTCTGGTTTGTTTGAACATGTCACGACAACGTGTTGATGTTTTATTAAAACATGGCTGCTCTAAAATAGGCAAAGCCCACGCAGAGATAGGAGCAAGGCTAATGCAATTATCAGGTTATCAAAGCACCACCGTTAGCGTCATATCCATAAGTTCTCCCATTGCTAAAAAGGTTTCAATGAGTCTGCCCTCTGGCTACTCCACGTGTTACTTGCCTTTCAGCGATTTCTCTGATCTGCACTTCATACAACTGCAAGGAAACAAAGGAGAGCTTTTCTGTTTCTTAGCCGATTTCATTTATTTTCTTCATTTGTACGAATCACACCATAGAAAATTAAAACTTCCATTTTCCAGGATTTTTTTCCCAATCCTCAGTATCAGCGTATGACAATATAGTTCTTTCCTAAGGCTGCGGAAGTCTTGAAGCCATCAAGCGTTCCACTGTTGCTCCGGCAGAACGAAAACAGCAATCGTTCCATAAAGCAGATTGCCAAGAGACCAGGGTATTTTAATTCCTTTCTCTTTGTACTGACACAGTGACAGAGTGACAGATTTTGTTGGAAGACATCGGATGAGGAGGAATAAAGCCATAATTAAAAAGGCAAAGAGCTGGAAAAAATCAAGAGGAGAAGCATGAATGGCCAAGACTCCTGATGCGTTGGAGCCCCCAGTTCTGCAGAGCTGTACTACCCAGGGAGCAGCTCCTGTGTGATGGGTGCACAGACCCAAAGCTGCCGGGGCGCACACGGCACTGTGAGAACAGGGCCGAAAGAGTTCCAGGCTAGATTTGATCTCCAGAAAATGCACTTAACCAGCATGGGACTGGAAGGAATAAGCATCGCACAATCAAGCTACTTCCATGCAGTCAGTCAATGCATCTCTAAACTGAAATGGAGACGCAGCAGTTCTGCCTTTGCTACTCACGCATACGGAAGAAATGGTTTGGCGTGCGACAATCGGTGGTAGCTTTGGTTGTAGCAGCCCGGAAATAGCGGAGCTGAAGATGCTGAGAGGTGTGTGAGGAAGGCGAGTACCAGAGCACAGCCCCTGCGCTTCGGGAGGGAGATGCTGGCTCATTCAGAGAATCCGTGGGCAGGATCCGGGGGAGGCAGCTCAGGACAGCTGACAGCAGGTCTCCAAGGACACCCCCCAATGTGAAAACAGCCCCTCCTGGTACTCAGGACAACAAGCAGATGTAGCAGGGACCTGTCTTGGCTAAACAGCGAACTTCGGACACTGCTCCAGCGAGAAAAGACTGTGACACAGGAGGTAAAATCGGGGATAGGCTGCAAAGAAGGAACCTAGAAATATTGCTCAGGCATGTAGGGATTGCCAGACCTGTCGTACTCACTTGGTCCATGGGAAAATAATGGAATGAGTCCCCTTGGAAGGTATTTTTGGGCACACAAAGGAGGTGCTTGGACACCATCAGCATTGACGGACAAAGTGAAAAACATCCTGACCAACTTCATCACTCTCTGTGGCAGAATGACTAGATTTGTAGATGAGGGGAAAGAGAACAGTGCTCACCTCCACTTCAGCACAGCTTCCAGCAGTCTGCTGCACTCACCCCATGTCCTAAACGTTATGGTCTGACTGGGTGGCCAACTGGATGGCTGACAACTGGTTGGACAATGGGCCTCTGACGGCAGAGATAAGGGCTTGTACTTGACCTAAAAGCCAATTACAAACAGAGTTCTGCTGGGATTTATCCTGGGACGTGTTCTATTTAATACCTTTATCAGTGACCTGAACCAGAGTCACATCAGATTTGCAGAGTCAAACGGGGGGACTCATCAATACCCTTTTGGGCAGAGCATGTGTACAGGGGGCCCTAGCCAGGCTGGGGGGATTAGGCAACACAAACCTTTTGAAATTCAACAAAAGCAAATGCAAATCTGTATTTGGGAAAGAGCAGCCCCTTGTGACGTGGGCTGGGGAATGAAGGACTGGCTGGGGAGCAGCTCGGCTGGAAAGGGCCTGGAGGACAGCAAGATCAACAGAGTCACAGAACCCCAGGCTGGTTGGGTTTCAGGCCCTCTGTAGATCCCCAGTCCAACCCCTGCTCACAGGGTCACAGAGCAGATCACACAGGATCCCAGGCGGGTTTGAACGTCTCAGAGAAGGAGACTCCACACCCGCTCTGGGCAGCCTGGGCCAGGCTCTGGCACCTCACACCGAAGAAGTTTCTCCTCGTGTTCAGATGGAAGCACGAGCCAACTAAACACGTTCCGTGTTCCCGGGAGGCAAAGCTGCCCAGCAGCACCCCGGGCTGGACCAGCACGGCCCCATCACTCCATGAGTACGATGAGTTTCTCCCACCGGGAGGACACTCAGGCCCGGAGCCGGCTGCCCGGACAGGGGGTGGTGTCTGTACCGGACAGAGACCGGTGCCCGTACCGGACAGGGCGTGCGGTGCCTGTACCGGACAGGGAGCGGTATCTCCAACGGTCAAGGAGCGCTGCCTGCACCGGACGGGGCCNTGCCCCGGAAGGCGCCGTGTGCGCAGGCGCGGCGGCGGCACGTGCTGGAGTCATGGCGGGCAGGCAGGAGCAGCTGCAGCGCGCACAGGTACTGCGGGCCCGGCCCTGAGCCCGGCTCTGAGCCCAGCCCTAAGCCCAGCCCTAAGCCCAGCCCTAACCGCTGTGGTGCCGTTGCAGGTGAAGAAGGCGGTGGAGGCTCTGCTGGCGTTCACCAGAAGCAAGGCCAAGGGAGACGCGCTGCTCCTGAACGAGAGCGAGAACATCCACCTCCTGGTGACGGTGTGGAAGATCCCGCAGGCGGCACAGATCATCAAAATGTAAGAGACTCACCCTCGGCCCTCTGGGGACAGGCTTGGAGAAGAGCTCTTCGCTGAGTCCGAGCTGAAGGGGTCAGACCTGCCCCTGGGCGGTGCCTCTCCGTGCCCGCCGGGAGCGGTGGGTGTGCTGGCTGCACGTTACTGGGTCTGTGCCTTTCATCCTCCAGTTAAAGGGGATAATTCAATCTCATATTTGTCTTAACCCACCACCAAATCATTAAAAAGACCCCAGCTTCTTTTTTGTGATACCTAAAAGCGAATGTGAATTGTAAGTTTTCTTTTAAACTGTAGCATTGCAGTATTGAGAAAGTTTACATCTGTTTATCTGGGCCCTGGTGCTACAAAGACTTGTCTGTTGATGGGATGCAGCCATGGTATAGAATCATAGAACCATTTGGGTTGGAAGAGACCCTCAAGATCATCGAGTCCAACCACAACCCACCCCTGGCACTGCCCCATGTCCTGAGAACCTCATCTCCGTCTGTCCAACCCTCCAGGGATGGTGACTCCAGCACTGCCCTGGGCAGCCTGTTCCAATGCCCCACAGCCCTTTGGGGAAGAAATTGTTCCCAGATCCAACCTCAACCTCCCCTGGCGCAACTTGAGGCCGTTTCTGTATAAAGAGGGAACGGATGATCCTTCTCCTGTGTGCTGACTGCAGGACAGATGGATTCAGGGGTGTATCCGACTGCACTCATGGTATATGATTGCTTACATTTTATACTTCTGTGTGCATTAAAGGTATAGCTTCCATCGAGGATGTCTAGTGGTTAACAACAGAATCTCGGTACATGGCTTCTCTGCAGCGCTCGTTACCGGGTGTTGATCTCTGTAGACAGTGTAGACCTCATTCGAGAAGGAATTTCTTTCTCCTCTCAGCCATTCCCCGTCCCCGTTGTGTTCTCGTTGCAGACCCTTGCCCCACGGCATCCGGCCAGACACAGCCGAGGTTTGCCTCTTCACGAAGGATGAACCCAATTTATCAGCAGAGCAGACTGAAAATCTGTACAAGAAGCTTTTAATCCAGAATGGGATCAGAAGCGTTAGCCAGGTAAGGGAGAAATCTGACTGCAGAGTTCAGTACTGTAATTTATTCCCTCTTGTAACAGTGGAAAGGAAAGCAGCTGTTCTTTCTGCTGTTTAATGTTCTATTCTCAATGGTTCTGAGTTAGCGATCTCTAATAAGATTTTTTTCTGACTATTCCAATGTTTTCTAAACTTTAAAATGTATTCAGAAGAATTCCTTCCATTTGAAACAATCTTTAGCAATCAGATATAACTGCTAGATAAATGCTCAGTATTTAGTTAGAGTAAGCAACTAGAAAAACAGTGTGAAAGAAAAATTGAGTTCTTTGCAGCTGGATTGGATTGTTTATGCTACTAGGAGTAAAACTAGAAAATAATTTTGTTGTTGTATTTAACGTTGATTTAGAGATTACCACGTACTAAAGTTCTTCTTGGTGATTTGCAGTTACTGTGCATGAGATCTGTATTGTTTGATTCCTAAACCAAAAAGTACTGTATCCTTTTTCTATTGATTGTCTTCAGCATTCTAAAATAAAGCACCATGACAGACTGTCAGTTATGGTCGTTAATTCTCTGCAGTTCTCACAAGTTTTCTCAGCTGTGTTTTCAGCAGTGGAGACTAAACTGTTACTTGCATTGCAGGTCATCTCATACAAAACTCTCAAAAAAGAGTATAAACTATTTGAAGCAAAGCGTCGCCTCCTGAACAGATTTGATCTCTTTCTGTCTGATGACCGAATCAGAAGGCTTTTGCCCTCACACCTAGGAAAACACTTCTATGAAAGGAAAAAGTAGGTCTTTAATTTCTGTATATCTTTTTTAACATTAGATTCCTCTTAGTAAAGCTCTGGTGGGTTGGATTTGGTTTGGTTTGGTTTTGGTTTTTTGAAATATTTTTTATTTCCCCTCCTTTGTTTTTTAGGGCGCCTTTATCTGTAAACCTGAAAGCCAGAAATCTTGCTAAGGAGCTACAAAAACATATCCAGGGGACTACGCTCCCCATTACCAACAAAGGGTGCTGCTAGTAAGTATGAGCAGTTAGTACTTCACTTGAAGTACGGCTGTCCCTTAACTGTAGGAACTTTAAGTCAGTTATTTTTATTCGATTAATATGTGAATAAAACAGGTTAAGAGTCCAGATATGGGCCATTTCGAACCTTAACGTGTATGAAGAAATCAGTAGTTCTACTGATTAAGTTTTACTGTAGAGTTTTCCTTTTTGTGTTTTCTTTTTTTCTCCTTATGCCTAAGTAATTTCTAGGCAACTGTCACCAGCAAACACCGTGAAGAATCTTTAAAAAATTACTGTTAAATTAGATAAAAACTACTTCCAAAAGAATCTATTCTTGTAAGATTTTTCATTTATTGTGCATCTGAAGGGATCTAAACCGGTAATATGCTTAGTAGTATAAAGCAGAAGTTGCGTATCCAAGTATGGAAAAGTTAATACAAGTAAATCTATTCTGACTGTTACTACAAGAAACTTCTGCAATAGACAACCATCCTTTATGAAAGTTAAGATAATTGCACCTAAGTGCACCTGAGGAACTTGAAGTATGTTTATTTGCCCACATATAAATATTACTGTTAATTTCTTTCAGCACGGCGCGTATAGGTCACACTGGGATGAAAGCGGATAACATCCTAGATAACATCATTGCAGCAGCCAAGGTGATTGCGAAGAAGCTCCCAAAGGTACTGCTGAGTGATTGTGTTAAACCCAAGGCGGTTCATAAGTCGGCCTCATTTTTACATAATATACTGGTTTTGTTGTTGCAGAAGTGGAAAAATGTAAAAATTCTTCACCTCAAAACACTGAAATCGGTTGCGCTTCCGATTTTTACTGCAAGTATCTCCAATTTGGATGAGCTTGACAGACAGCCATCTCTCAAAAAAACCGAAGTAAAGGTAAAAAAATTCTTCAAACTTTCCATAAAACCTATCAGAATGACTAGTCCTTTTATGTAGTATAGTGTCGGATGTGTTAGGCTTAAACATTTTAGCAGTTGATCCCAGGCATTTTTGGCTACAAATGGGTTTAGGTGCTCCTGACTCTGAGCGCTTCAAATACTCAATAATGCTAATAAAATAATGGGAAAACTGCCTGACAGGTTGTAAAGCAAACGGGAAATCAGTAAGCTAAATGTTTCTAGTCCTGTATGGTGCTGAGATTCATTCTTAGAACTTCTGCTTGCACTGTTTATTCATATTTGCCTTCTGAAAAAACACTCCTTACCATATACGTGGATTCAGACTATGCATCTGTTCTTTGTTGGCTAATCAGTGGCATCTGAATGACTCAGAAAATCGCATATTTGTATGTATAGGGGGCTCACCTACTTTTTAAAAGAAGAAAATAATCAGCTATTCCTTTGTACTGAGTTCTGCTTATGATGCATGTTCTTTTGTCTAAAATAAATTTGGAGCATATATATTCAACTTAGAGACTGTAATCTTGACATTATTGTTTTACTTATGTCGCTTATAAATATCTTCCTTATGAGCTGTTTATAATAACCTTCTGAAAGGAATGCATTTTTTTCATATTCTGCATATGGTTGACCAGTCTAGGTCTATCGAACAATGATATTTAAATAAGCATTGCTAGACCATCTTATTGTTAACCATATTAAAACAATTATTATGCATTTAGAAATGTTATAAAGATTTGTCTTAAATGTACTTCAAATTAATTCTAGAAAGGAAAGAACACGAAACCAAAGAAGGCAGCAAAAAAATCAAATTCAAGTCAAGTAACTTCGACAACTGAGATTAATACTGTGGCAGCTGCTGCAACCCAGGAACTTGTGCTAAAAGAAAAAGTAGAAGTAGCACAAGAAACAGGTGATCATGATGATGATGATGATGAAGAAATTCCACAACTGGTGCCTGTGCAACCAACCAGCTCAGCTGAGCTGAAGGTAATTGTTTAATAATGAGAAATGTGCATTTCCGTTAAAGCTAAAGATTTGAACTGTTTCAGTCATTCATTGCTTCTTAGGGAACAGTGTGTATTAACACACTTCAAGTGAACTGGATTTTTTGTGAATATATCATGAAAGCAAGATTTTAGGATATGGGGAGGGATGCCTTAAGGAGGCAGTTTGTTCTGGCATTTTTTTGGTTTTGAGGGGTTTTTTATTTTTAACAGACTTTGTCTTAGAGACAAAGCCAGTGCTTATTGTTCTTTTACATACTGTTCTGAGTAGCAGCAATTTTGTCTAGGTCAAATAACAATCCTGAACGCAGAAGAAAGGGTAAATGAGCAACAGCTAAATACATAATCAAGTAAATAATAAAAATTTTAATTCAAAATTTCTTCTAAAATTAAATTTTAGTGTATTTTATTGTATCATCTTCTGCCTGGAGTGCAAAACTTGAGAAAAAATGAATAACATTCTCTAGAATAGGAACATGCAACATTAACAATCACGTAATATAAATTGAAAGCTAGTAGCTTGCATGAAATACTGTACGGATGTATTGGTGCCAGAAGTGGAGATGATGTGGATCGTATCACTAATGCGTCTGCAACACAACCAGACTGATAATACTCGCGTTTAACAAATATCTAGGAAAGATAGGTGGGTGAATAAAACAATAACACTTAAAATTCAGTTTGGTTATACTGCATTCATGATTGGAGCATAGCCTGTGGTTTAAAGCTCTGCCAGCAGAGGTCAGGGGACTTGGCTGGCCAAGAGGATCCTTGCATCTGTTACATGATTTACTTTCTTATTATTTTGGGGTGGTTTTTTCATGGTTTAATTCTGTGCTTGATCCTCTGCTTCCAGACTGAAACATGAAAAGATTATTTGGGCTAGGGCACAGTTCAATCGATACAAAGCATTTGTCATTTATAATGGTTTTCATTCATTCTTCTTGAAACACAGTTAAGATGTTTCTTCAGTTGAAGGGTAATTTTTCTGTGTGTGTCTTAAATACAGAAAATGGAACCAAGTCCAGAAAAAGGTGACGACCTGGGCAAGAAAACTAAAACATCCCTTGGTAAGAGGAAGAAACAACCTCTAGCTGTGGAAACTCCGAAAATGAAACATAAAGTTACAGAAGAGCGTACAGGCTTGAAGACATCACCAAAACAGAAAAAAGCCAAGCAGCTCAGCATGCCAAGGGAGGCAATAAAAGAAAAAGAGATGAAAAAGACTCCAAAAAAACCTGAAGCAAAGTCTTTTGCAGCACCCAAAGCTGGCAAATCAATACAGTCAGCCAAGAAGTCTTCAAAAACGCCAAAGCAAACACCCAAGAAAGTGCGCAGGCCACAGTCAGCATGAATGTTTTCTGTTGTAGCACATGTTATATCGTCATTCAGTAATAATTGTTAGTAAACAAATATATTGGTGAAGTAAAATACCTTCTTAAGGAAATCTGATGCCAAGAGCTTTTTTCACTGAGGCCTGTAATGATTCTTTTGTGTTTCCTTCTAACTGCCATGCTGGAACCAATAAACTCGCAATCTTAATTGACTCTATTTCTTAGCTTTTCTTTCCTGGCCCAAACTAAAGGCACTCACATTTTTCAAGTGTCAAAAGACAGGGAGGGGACTATTCCGAGAAAAAAAAGCAGATAAATATTTTAAAAGTGGCGTCTTCCTGAAGCATGGCTTAGTACTGAACAGACAGGGGCTGAAGCAAGAAGCATGCATACTAAGAGCAGCAATCTATTTAAAATGTGAAATAGCTGCTGCCATTTTTGTAATTGTTCAATATAATGAAAAGAGGTTAACATCTATCGATCTTATTCCAGATACTTAATAGTCTGATAAGGCAAACTTAATGTATTCTTTAGCTATTTTTACCTAGGGTATTCATGTGTGTATTTGCTTGTTGTTTTGTTTGGGTGTGTTGTTTTATTTTTGGTTTTGTTTGTGGGGTTTTTTGTTTCTTTTTTAAAGCACAGGAGTTTTACTTTTGTCATTGTATGCTTTGACCATTTATACTTTATTACATCAAGAAAAATCTTACCTTCACTTCTGGGCTTTATTTCTGCTAACAGAACAACTGAGGGTATCCCTGTGTGCTGGGCGCAATAGTATTGTTTCTTGCATCTGAAAAACACCAAAGGGTGTATGAGTTTCAGGTGTGCCAGCTAAGTGAACCAGTCCCATGAAGGCATGAAAAATATACACTGCAGAACTGTAAGTTTATATATTTGAAATGTTACAGAATAAACAAATTGTTGCTCTCTGTATGATTACTTCATGTCCCTCCCAGGGCAAGAATACAAGGCAAGATTTGTGATGAAACATCCTAGTGATAAAAATCTTTATTAGCAATATTCTACTCAAATCCAAATAGGAAGAAGGTCATAAGAGAAGATTAATCAAGAGTATGTAACAAGCACAGTTTTCAAAGTTCAAAACCAAACTATCCTGTATCCTATTTAGGACATCAATATCAATAGATCTGCTACTTAGAAAGTAATCAGGAACAAAATAAAAAGTGGTAAAAGAAACACTAAAGAATATGAAAATATTTTGCTTGATCCATGGTGTCAATTTCCTGTAACCAATGACCTCTTGTTCTCACCTACCATAAATATTTTTGAACCAAGGAACAATTTTACCCAAAAATGCAATTCTGAGTCAATGATCCCTGTTAGATCCATGCTAACAGAAAGATCTGATCCTGTCCAAAAATAATCCCATCACTTTGAAGGCTGGGCTGCAACACAGAACTTCACTTCCATAAGAGTGAAGTACAGACACAGAACTCTCCTCCTTTCTGGAAATGTGGCTTTGTATCTAATAATTCATGCTAAAATATCAGTATCAACAAGTAGGACCTTGAAATTCTGCACCTTGAGCCAATCTGTGCTGGGACTGCAGCAGTTTGGCTTTCCTTGTTCATAGCAGTGCTGGAACGCACACAGCCAGGTAAGACACCTGATGGACATGGCTACAAACTAACCCGCTGGGGAAAAAATATATACTAGATAGTGGAATTTGTTCCATTTATTTAGCAGAGTATGCAGGATTCTGACAGTTGAAGATATAACACTGCTGATGTGATTTTTATTCTTCCTATGAGTAATGTAGTCTTCTATTAAAAAAGTGTATTTAAAATTCAGAAAATCAGTGGGTAATATTAATAATTTGCTATAGCTATCACAGCTCTTCAGCTGGAGCCGTTGGCAGCAGTCAGCCAGAAACAGTAAGTGACCATCGTTAAAGGAGAGGTACATTTTGCAACTTCTCAGTAGATTGTAAGTATTGAAGATCAGCGCTGAATGATGGAGTTAAATTTGTTATGTTTATTCAGGAAACTATTTGTCAGTAATGTTTGTCTTGCTTTTTTAAGAGGCCTGGGAAAACTTGTCACTTCGCTAATCAAGACAGGAAATATGAAAAACTAACATTCAAGTTGAAATTCTGCCTATTGCTGATGCAGTACAGAATCAAATCAGGTGTAAAACACAATTGTTTTCAATTAATTAATTTCAACTGGCAAGCTGCAAGGCCCATTATAATCACCACTTCACGTCTTTGGTATAAATGCTCTTGCTACAAAGATAACTATTTTCTATGCTGGCAGAAGCAGCTAAGACAGAAAACACTTCCCAAGGGCTGAGCTGGTTTAACTGTGCAAGGCATGTTGGCATTAAGCTTGGTCTTAGATGAGCAGCTGGTGTGCACTGGTCATGTGTGAGTCTTTTTAAGGATATTTCTGGGAATGACTATTAAGAGACTGAAGAAAATCTCATATGTTTATGTATAAATTCTTACAGACCAACTGTTTTTATTCCAGTAATATTTATTTTTACTTCAGAAAGAGAAGGTTAAAGGTTTAATAGACATCTGAATAATTATTTAAGGTACTATATCTTTGACCTTACAGTCTTTATTTTATTTAAAAATTGAAGGTGGAAAGAATGGAGGAATTAACTGTAAAACCTATTTATGCTACGTCTAGTAAAATTGTCAGTCTTGTAATAAAGCTGTATTACCACAAGCTCTATCAGGAGCCCCATAATTCTGGATTTTAAAAAGGGACTCTGGTTAAGTTCTTATGCAATGTTTTCAATAGTACTATTTGTCTTTAGCTAAGGTTAGGGGGTTTTTGAATAGAAAAATCTGTCTGTTAACTTTTTCTTTATTAAGAGTGTTGTGCTGGTTTGACTGAAAATGGTTCCAATTTCTTCATGCAGTTAGAAACCTTTCTTTTCCATAGCTTGCACGCTCATTATTGGGACTTAGTTTGAGAACAAGCAGATAACAGCCCAGCACAGAGTTAATGTTTTAATTGCTTTGGTCTGAGAGCCAAGGACACTGAGCTCTGCCCACAGGTGTGAGGCAGCGAGGAAGGGGATGGATGGACAGAGCTGGACTGACACCCAGGCTGATCAATGACAGTATTCCATCCCATTAGCATCATGCTAATAACTCAAGGAGAGTTGGGACCTTGCGGTTGGCTTTTCTGATCTCTCTGTTTCGGTTGGGATGTTTAGTCCGGCCTTTTGCCATTTTGCAGAGGCATCTGGGCTTTTCTGCCTTTTTCCTCTCTTTTCTCTCTCTGGGATTGGTTTTAAGACCAGGTGTGGCTTGCTGGGACTGGCTGCTCAGTTGTGGACAGAGGTCGTGAGGAATTGCCTTGAATATCTTTTATTTCTATTTTTTATATATATATATACTTTTTACTAGCAGTGTATTAGTATTTTGTTATTTTACTAAACTGTATTTATCTCAATCCAAGTTTCTCCCTTCCTTTTTGATTCGCTCCCCTGTTGGGGAGGGGGTGAGCGAGTGGCTATTGTGGTTGTATTGCCAACTCGGGTTAAACCACGACAGATAATATTTTAAAGTATGGAATTGTCAAGGCACATCTAGGCTCTTGAAGCACTTCAAGAAATACACGTGGTACTTTCTCTACATGGGTCATGTATATTGCACTAAGTGCTTTGTGGAGATTCTCTAATGGCCAAATTTTTTGTGTGTATCATTAATGTGAGCAAGTTAATAATTTGTGTGAGTTTGTGTCATTTTTAGAAGTACGGAAAGCAGAGTGGCTGTAGGGAGGCTAGAAGGGAAGAAGAAGTTGATAACATTCAAAATATCAATATTGTCATTTAAAAAAAGTATACCCCTATTAAAATTTGCTGCAGGAGTTTAAACTCTTAATTAGATTGAGGACAAGCTTCTGCAAGGAATCTTTGCTTTTATTTGAAAGACACTATAAAGGCAGTACCAAAATATTTAGTAGTGATTGTTTTGAGTAGAATTGATTTTTATATTGCTCATTTGCTCTCCACATTTCTACTAAAGTGGGAACTAACTCATGTTCCTTACAGACATAAAACGGAGGCAGGAAGCAAGTCTTTTGAAAGACTGCAGTAAGTCTTAGAAATTAAAACTACAGTGAAACAACCTAGTGCAGCTCCCTTGCAACTATTACTCTACTGAAGATGGAGTGCCTTTCTTTCCCCCCCACAAAAAGTCTGCTGAACTCCTCCTTTCGCAAGAGAGGAAAAACTTAAAAACTACACTAACTCTGATTTATATGTCTGGGTGCTTAAAAAAAAAAATTTAAAAATTGAGATATATTCAATGTGTTAGGAACTTCAACAGCATCTTGTTTTGAACAATATTAAGGTCTTGCTGAAAAATGAATTTCCATGGACAGATAAACAGGGAAGAAAAATAGCATGTATAGAAAAAAACCCATAGACTAGTTGATGCCTGTAGCTGGTCTGCAAGCTTCTGCCATGCTCTAGAAACCACCACATTTGTAACTTTCGTTTTCAGATTAGCCCGTGAATTCCGCATTACTGGGAAGAATAACAGCTACTAATAAAGCAAATATCTGAATACTATCAAATCAAAGTTTTGGCAGGAGGGATGCAGAGAAGATAATAGAAACTTGTTCACAAACTCATTTTGTAGGAGTTAATTACATCTTGGGCCCTAGGGGGAGGTAAGTTTGGTGCACACAATAAGAATGCCACAGGGCTAGAACCATGACTTCAATAGCTCTTCTTCCAAAGGATCTGAGTTAAGATTATTTGTACTGATTTCTATTTTAAATTCCCTCAGTATTTGTCATACTATTGTAATTAGATCTGCTTTCTCTGTTAATCTTCAGATTAAGCAAAATGGTCACGATTATTTCTTATAGGGTTGTATATGATTATTAGAATTCCTATGGCTGACAGGATTAAGTATGTAATTTTAAAATTACCTTGACTTCTTAACAGCTATTCTAACGAAACCTCTGCTTCCTACCCCCCCCCCCCAAACTAAGCAGGTATAGGAATCTCACTCAAACTTGGACAACAGGTACATTGTCTTCTTTCTCTTACACTTCTGAGAGGGACAAAAGTTAGAAGGTTGTTTAACACCATAATGTGAAGCAGAGGTAGAAACATAGTTATTTTATGGAAGCTAAGTTTAAACTTTAAAATCCAAAAGGTACTTTAAAATAATCAGGAGGAATAGCAGTATAGGCTTTTTAGTACCATAATTCTCCCCAAGATAAAGTGGTATTAGGTTTCAAAATGAAAGATATTGTTGAAGCACTTAGAATAATTTTGACTTTTTTCTTTTTGAGATGATTCAAGCTTGTGATTTCCTAAGGATGTATTTTATGGAATAATGTCAGTAACACAGGCAGTCATGAATGAAGAAGTGGCTTCACCCAGTCTTGATCTCAATGTTCAGCAGGAGCAATAAGCGAACCAAGTGCTATGACAGGAATTGAGCGTGTAGTTTTATTAGAGTAAACCAATTGCACTCATTGTCATTGGAGGACCAGTCTTGTTCAGCAGCATGGTTCTTGGCATGCTGTACTTCCACAAATACTTAGGCCTGTCAGACTTTTGGCTTGATATTTCTAGTTACCAGAACAGCATGGCTCACCCATTGTTAAACAAACTGCTAGATACAACTTGTGAGAGTGTGCGCAAGAGAGCCTACAGCCCAATATACTTCTGCCCGAGGACCTGGGAGTGCTGAAAGATAAGCATCAGGTCATTAGTTGACACAGGAGTTGACTGAAATATGGACCTTGCCTTTTGTGTTACTGCTTTACTTGCTGGATTTTTCATCTTGTATTCACAACTACTTTCCTGCTTGTTACCCTGTAGTTGTATTCTAACTACTCTCTTCAAGCAGGTAGAGTAGTCTGTATGACTTTGCACATGCACATTGTGACCGTCTTGCAAATCTCTGCCTACCAACAGCTGCCTGCTTGTGGTGGTCTCCAGCCTGTGCTCTCACCTCGAGACCTTTCCTGAAGTGCGTCCTCCCACGGTGTGTGAGCAAACCGAGGCGGAGACCTCACCCTCCCTCACCGGGGAACAGTTAAACGGGCACAGCTGTCTCGGCTCACCTGCACAATGGCAGCCACCACCACCTCAAGAGGTGCCACTACAGACCGGCCTCCAGCCCCTGCGCTCACTCACACAGCGAGGCCTGGAGGAAGCGCCGGCTGCGCCTCGGCGAGCTGGGGGCGGGAGGAAGGGGCCTGTCAGGCGTTGCCCAACACCGCTGGCGGGGAGAGGCCAACTGCGGGAACCTGGTCTCGGCGAACGTGTCAGCCACGCCCGGGGCGGCTGAGGGAAGGGCCCGGGGCGGCTGAGGGAAGGGCCCGGGGCCGGCGGGACCGGGCACGGGGACCGTCCCGCCTTCCCCTCAGCGGCCGGGGGGCGTGGCCAGAGCCCCTCCCGAGGGGGGCGTGGCCCCGCGCGCAGGTGCAAGTGGCAGGGCGTGGCCTGGCCGGCCCCTCAGGTGCGGGCGGCCCGAGGCGCCGGTGGGGCCGGTGCGGCCGCTGCTGCCCCGAGATGGCGGCCCCCGGCGGGCTGGGCCGCTGCGTGGCCGCCTTCTGGCTGGCGCTGGCCTTCGACGCGCTGGGGCTGGCGGTGCTGCTGGCCGGCGTGTTCGCCGACGTGTTCTTCTCCGACCTGCTCATCTACGCGGGCGGCATCGGCATCTTCCTCAGCCTCATCTGGTGGGTGTTCTGGTACGCGGGCAACCTGGAGGTGCCGCCGGAGGAGCTGCGCGACGACGTGGGGCTGGCGCCGCCCAAGGGCCGCGGGGACAGCCTGCTGCGGGGGCTGGTGCACGGCCTGGGCCGCCGCCTCTCCTCCGCCTTCNGGGGGCGGACCGCGGGGGTCCGGGCGTGTCAGCGCTGGAAGGGAAGCTGGGGTGGGGAGGCGCCTTAACAAGTTTTTGATTGAGTCTCAGGTGAGAGAGTTTTCTCAGCTTCTAGACAAAGTTGTGTTAAACCACTCGCTCGCAGCTGGCGTGCTTTACAAAAAAAAAAAAAAAAAGAAAAAAAAAGTTGTGGGGAACCTGCCTCAAGTCTGGCGGTGATAGAAATGGAGGGAGAGAGATGGCCCGAGGTGGGTCGGGCAGGGATCGTGGTTCCTGTAGGTGTCTGGGGCTGGAAGAGCCCGGCGGGGTGAGGCAGGTGAGTGCGGTGGGTTTGCACACGGGGGTGCTGTGGGGTGTGTGGGATCCGTGGGTTGGCACACGGGGGTGCTGTGGGGTCTGTGGATTAGGTAGGTTGGCACACGGGGGTCTGTGGGGTCTGTGGGATCCGTGGGTTGGCACACGGGGGTGCTGTGGGGTCTGTGGATTAGGTAGGTTGGCACACGGGGGTCTGTGGGTTGGCACACGGGGGTCTGTGGGGTCTGTGGGATCCGTGGGTTGGCACACGGGGGTGCTGTGGGGTCTGTGGATTAGGTAGGTTGGCACACGGGGGTCTGTGGGTTGGCACACGGGGGTCTGTGGGGTCTGTGGGTTGGCACACAAGGGTGCTGTGGGGTCTGTCGGATCGCGGGTGTGGAAACCGTGTGGTCCTGACCCATCCTGGCAGTAACTACGTGTCTGCCAGAGGTAAGCGTGGAGAAATGAAACAGCCATTAACCACTACCCGCATGAGCTCTGGTGAGAGGAAGCTCCCTCTTTAGCAACATGAAATGCTGCTTTCTTGGAGAGCAACAACAGAAAAAGTGAAATGCTGCTTTGTATTAACTTTGTGGCAGAGTTGTAGTTAATAGTTTGAAACTTATAAATGCAATCAATTGTTGAACTGCTCGTCTTGAACCTCAGTCATCTGAAAAAGATGTGCTACTATCCCATGTGCAAAGCAGGTGTCTAGGTCCAATTTCGAAACGTTGAAGATCATCAAGCTTTTCAAGATATCCCTAGTGCGTTCATGAATACAGTGTGTTTATTTAGGAAGAAAAACAAGCTTAATGCCTTAAATGGAAAAAAAAAAAAGGTCGGGCTTTCACTTCACTATGTAAAATCCTTTTCTGAAGGAACTGTAAAAATAATTTTGCACTATCTGAACTGTTTGAGGATTCTGAACATCTTGTGGTTCTGATTTGGGCTGTACAAGGTCAGCTTTTTCTGCTGCTCCTTAAAACTGAGTATTGAAGCTGCTTTTGGTTCACAGAAAAGTTCATAGTCTTCCTTCATGAAAGGCATGTAATTATCTTGAGAGGAAGTCCTAACAGTAGTAAGATACAGTATAGATAACTATTGCTTAAAAGAAAACTTAAAACAGCAGCAGTACAGCTCTAGGAGAGTTGTTGGTGCTATTTAGTTTATTATTAACTATACCTGCAATTAGAAAACTGGCTGTTGAAAATGAGTAATTCTCTTTAGACTTTTGTTTTTTTCTGAAATGGGTGTAGAACCGACAGATCTATATTTTCAGGAAAGAAATGACATGTGATAAATGACTACGTCTAACCTTTTTCATCTAAACATTTTTGGCAATTGTAGGTATTGAGTTCAGTAGATAATATGCTTTCTGTGTAGACGGTTCTACATTCATCATGTATACATAGGTGTGTATTTTGCTGTAATAAACTTCTAGTAGTGAAAGTTATCCATTATATTTAAATATTTCAAATCTTACATGTTACTAATTTTAGTTGGAAATAATGGGTGGTTTATTATTAACTATAGAGGCAGATGTATGGAGTGATTTATTACAAGCTCTCCCAAGTAAACAGCAGCTTCTAATGCTACAGTAAACAAACTTCAGTACAATCACGTTAGTAATTGTAATTCAGAAGGAACCAAGATAGGGGGAGTGCTGTTGCACATTGTAACGTGAACTCTATGATTTTAACTTTCAAGGTAAAAAAAGGGTAACAAATAGTTGCACCTCCAAAGATAATTCAGGGTTCCCTTTTGAAGAAAGCTCATCTGACGTACTTTACGTCTTCTCATAAACAACCGTCTGAATCACATAATCCATTACTGATAGACCAAATCCTGTCCCCATCTGGAGATATTTATGACCTTAACCAAACGGGTTAAACATGTTTGGGCAGATATTGTTAAGAGAGAGGAGGGGAACAAAAACACCACCACAAAAAACCCACAACCAACCAACAACCCAAACCTCACCACACTGTCCACCAGCATAGCTTCCAGAGCCATTAACTTCAGATTTTTGCCTAATAATAAAAAAAAAAAAAAAAAAAAAAAAAAAGAAGTGCAAGCATTTGGAAAATTAGCTGTTGCCTTAGTAAGGAAGTTTCTTTACAGAAACCATTTGTGCATTTTTGTCACTTGGATAATTTTCTGGTTCTTGGCATTAATCACTTTCTGAAGGTATTAATGGGATGCTGCATGCTGTTCTGATTTCCCATCTTAAAAACTATATAGTAGGAGTGAGAATGGTGAGAATTCTCAAGATACGGAATGAATTATATTAAAGTAACAACATGTAGAGTAGGATCCTTGAACCTGAAAAGAGATGCAGAGTATAAAATATTCTAAAGGTCCACACAGTCACGCTTTTAAGACTGACTTCAAATAACAGTGTAGTTTTATATGACTATTTATTCTAAGAATATTTTGGAGTAACATTTTCTTCATGTATTATCTTCAGGGTCTGTTGAAAACACAACTACCGAAGTTACTGCCACTGAAGGTGGGGGAAGTGCTGCAAATTATGGAAAGAGAATTCCCCGCTCAATGAAATAGGATTCTCTCATGATGGAATAATCTCTGCAACCGTTGTGGACTCTGCATAAAATGGACACATGAAGCCATATCTCTGCCAAATGCACCTGTTTCAGTGTTGGACCGGATAGTTTTCTGTGTGTTTTTTCTTTTTTCTACCATTTCAAAACGTAAATTAGTTCTCTTAATAAGAGCTAAAAAAGAAACAATCCTGATTTACAGAAATCACTGCAGCATGTAATATAGATTTTTTGTTTTTTAATTATTATTTTTAATAACCTGGGAATGTTTGGATAAAAAGCTCTTGCACAATGAAAAGCTCTTGCACTGTTTTACCAAAGTCTGGAAGTTAAACTTACTGTGAATTTTTATGATGCCAGTGCAATACTTTTGTTTGTAAGGGTGCTTTTAAAATATCTATGTTAAAATATTGATGCAAAGTTGCAAATGTAGTAGAAGTTGTTTATAGTGTAAATACACAATTTACAGTGACTCTTGTAAAGTTTCATCATTATTTTGGAATAACCTGGAATTTGAGATTTTATATGTAGACAAGTAAAACCAGTGATGTTTTCACACCAGTACGTTCTCCATAGTTGCAAATGATGTAATGCGATGACTCTAAGAAGAGGCATTTTTAGTCCAGCGACATTGGGAATTATCTTCTGAATGCTGAAGCATTTGGGGCGTGGGGGGGAACACCACCCAAACCCCTCCACCCAGTTGATTAACAAATACTCCGATGCATTATATTAACAAATTTACATTTAGATGTAAATGAGAAGTAGCATCTGGGAAAAGATTTATAGTAAAGTTGTTGATAACCTAAAATTCTTGTGTGGAGAAATTTCTCATGAGTTCCTGTAGTTTTGAGCTAACTCTGAGAGTTGAGCCCACCGTGCACAAATATGGGTAGGTCTTAAAATTGTAGTGTACACTTGTTTTTATGCCACACCTTACTGAATACTAGAGGTGAATTTAAAGAAAATATTTACCGAGAATGCTGTGGCCTTACTTCCTTGTGAGCTCCTGAAATGTCTTTCAGTGTTCTCTTGTGAATTACTGGAGTAACTTCGCTTTCCTATGCCTATTCTAATTTTTAAACATTTTCCGAATGCTCTTAGTTTCTCAGCAAGATTAGATGAACAGCAGATTTGAAAGTCTGTAATGTAATTTCTTCTTCACTAACTGCAGTTTTTGGGAGGCGTGTACAATTTTTTCCGCCTTTTAGAGGAACTGCAATGTAACGCCACTGTGCTGGGACAATGGGCCGACTTAAAAAAAAGGCAAACAAACTCCTCCTATAAAACCTATAGTTCACTGTTCGTCATTCACAATATTTTTTTTCATTTAATTGTTCTGAACAAGGGTTGATTGCTTTTTCTGATTCCCCACAGGTTCACTTGTGAAAGATGTAATGTTTAATAAGTGGAGTGATTTGTAGCAGCTATAAATTAAGTGAAAACTTGTATGTGCAGCTATCCACAGGTTTAGCCTGCTAAAAAAAAAAAAAAGTGGATCTAGTGTTGCAATCATAATTAGTGGAGCAAATTGAGCAGGGCTCTGCATTCACTGTAGATCACAATGTAATTAATCTTAAATCCAATATAAATTCTTAATGATTGTTGCGTAAGATGGTAGCTAGAATCTTGTTGGCTGTTTGCAACTTCACTCAAAAATTGCATGGGATTGAAACGTTTGTAGTTATGAACAGTAGGTATGTTTTAAAAAATTAAATGTAGGAGCTGACCCATCAGTAAAGGGGGATGTTAATCACAGAAAAGCACTAGAATGTTCCTAGTGTGGTGTGTCTAAAAAATGAGATAAAAAGTGTTTGCTGTGGAGCAATGATAACTTATGAGCTGCGATCCTTTCCTTTTGAAAATGCAAACCAGTTCCTGTTTCATGTGGTCTAAAGGAAGAAGGCTCATACTAAATAGAAACGGGTGACTGAATTATTACCAGTTAAACATTAACAAATATTTAACACTATTTCGTTCTCCTGGCATCCTTATCAGCTGGCGCCCTGGGCAGCACAAAGTCCGCTGGAGGGTGGGAGGCATCGCCCGGACACGTTGGGTGAACACGGGGTTTGCATCTGGAGCTGGAATTCCTTCCAGAACAGTGCTACACACACCTAAAATTGCAGATCACTGAACTCTGCTTACAGGACTGTGATTAGACAGGAGTGTTTTGTAGCTGTTTAAGCCTTAAAACCAGCTCTAAACTGGCATCCTGGATGCCAGTAAAGGAAAAAAAGCCAAACGCTGGATATTGAACAAGGTTTAAATGCTTCTTGTGAGACTCTTTAGATGTGGACTGTATCCAAATAAGGCTTCAATGTGGTATATATGGGTTACTTTTATTAAATAGGAATGTCTTCTCCAGAGAGAAATTAAATTATTAGTAAATTCTACAAAAATCTGTTCAATATGACTTGTGGGAGGGAGATCATTACTGCAGTAGTAGCTTGTGCAGAGAATAAGCAAATCTGGACAGCTGGTTAAGAGGGCTGAGGTCAAATAACGTCATATTTATGGGAACTTGAGCAGTGAACATCATGTGTTCAGCTGAATTAAAAAAAAAAAAAGTTTTGAGCAGATTGAACGTCATTGGAAGTCAATGCAAAATTTACATGTTTCCATTCAGACTTATCCAGGTAGCTCTGAAAGTTATTGGAGGCTTTTAGGTATTTAATATCTAATTCCTTTTGAATTCTATGATCTGCAAGTGGCCGCATCCTTTAACACAGTCAGCTGGTGGATGTTCAAACAATCAACAAAATGAAAAAAACCCCACCCTGGCCTTGGAAATAAACGCAGATTTTCTCAACATTTGTATTTGTCTGTGTGTGTACCCAGGATGTTTTGGGCGGAGGAGCAGTCCCTAGAGCCGTCCAGCACACATTTCATTTGCAGTATTCACAGAATTATTTCCAGCACCGCTCGCTCGATGCCCTCGGGTCCGCCCGCACCACCGACGGCAGGGCCAGAGCAACTGCTGCCCTTCTATCCCTTCCTCTCTATGGTGCGAGGGGAGGAGCGCTGCCCGCTTCCGGCGGGGCGCCCCGCTCTCTTTCCGCCCGGGAGCGGCATGTGGCGGCGCGGGCGGGCAGCGCGCGAGGGGCGCGGCGCG
>VWYH01002733.1:585883-645394 GCA_013399365.1 Pampusana beccarii
GGGCGGCTCCTGCCCGTCCGCTGAGGCCGGGGGCGCGGTGGGACCCCCGGGTTGGACCGGGCGCTCGGGGCTTGGCCCGCGGGTGCTCACGCGGCTTCGCCTTCCCGCAGGCCGCGGCCATGCTGGGGGGGGACGAGTTCATCAGCTCCCCGCCCAGGAAGACCGTGCGGTTCGGCGGGACGCTCACCGACATCTTGCTCAAGTACCGGAAGGTGAGCGGGGCACCCCCGCCCCGGTCCGGGCCTTCGGGCTGCGCGGGGGCCTCTGCACCTCGTGTCCTCACACACAAACCGTGCCTGGGGCTTAGGGGCCAAACCTGAAGCAGCTGAAAGCTGTAGTCTGGTGCCAGTGCAGAGATCTCCCCCGAATCACGGGTGTAAAGCCTGGCTTACCTCAGGGTTGAGCCTGGAGAAGAGGACCTGAGAGGGATCTCGTCAGTGTTTATAGATATCTCAGGGTGGGTGTCAGAGGATGCACCAGACTCCTTACACAGGTGCCCAACGCCAGGGTGAGTGGCACCGGGCACAGGCTGAGACACAGGAGGGTCCATCTGAGCATGAGGAGAAACTTTGGTGTGAGGTGCCAGAGCCTGGCCCAGGCTGCCCAGAGCGGGTGTGGAGTCTCCTTCTCTGAGACGTTCAAACCCGCCTGGGATGCTGTGTGATCTGCTCTGTGACCCTGTGTGAGCAGGGCTGGGGGTCTACAGAGGGCCTGAAACCCAACCAGCCTGGGGTTCTGTGGGCACCTCAGAGGGTGCGAGGTGCCCCAGCTATGTCTGCAGGGAGAGCAGCTCCATGTGACCTGCGGCTCCAGTTGTCGCTCAGGGCTGGCGCTGTCGCTGCTGCTGCAGCCTGTCTTGGGCTCTCTCACTTGTTTGCATTCTTCGTGTTGTTGTTAAACAATATTACGTTGTTCAGATGTGTTAATGAAATTTATTTTTTGCTGGGGGAAAAAAAAAAAGTAGTATTTCCTCATTTTTCTTTCACCTGCTAGGGTGAGACCACAGATTTTGAGTTGTTAAAGCATCAGCTGTCAGATCCAGACATAAAGGTAAGAATCGTGGTAGTGTGGTTTCTGATGTCTGTCATTGTCAGACAAGTAATCTGGGCTCTTATGCAAATCCTTTGCTTTAAACATTCAGCTGCATTGAACAGCTTTTTGCTTTGTAGAAACTGTCAGAATTAAAACTCTAATTGGAAAAAACACCAATCGTCTATTTAATGCACGTATATATCACATGCAGGATCTTGATAAATGGTGTCTCATGCTTACTGAGTCTTTGCTCTACAGTGAGAAACCTTTTGCTTTGTGACAGGGCCTTTGTCCCAGATACCATCTCTCTAGGTCCCTAATGCTTGTCTTTACAGATTCCTTCTGTAGATCAAACCACAGCTACTTTCACAGCCTTTACGTTGCATGAATTTTTACCTTCTCTGCTCATTAAAAACTTATCTAATTAAGCAGTAAGGTACATATGCATTAAGTATCTATACCCAAAATTATTGTTTCACGAGGCTTCTATATAGTTGTATGTACCCACCATGTTCGCTGTCTTTTTTTTTTTTTCCTTTTTTCTTATTTTGAATTAAACAACGAAGCTGTGAGAAGAATGCTGCAGGAATCATAATGCTAGATGGAGTTCCTTTTCTCTTTAAAGAGGAGATCTTCTAAAATACTTCATTTTTAGCGGGCCTTTTGGAGCTTACAGGCAACATCAGTGGAGAGTTTTCTGTGTAGATTTCCTCCTCTTTCAGTGTGTCTATTATTTCAAGACTTGAATATCACTTCTGCTTAAACTAGAGCAAAAAGAAAATTAAGACTGAATGCTATTTCTTTTAAGTATATTCTGAGGTTTGCATGCTTTGCTCAGTCTAACTTAAGTCTTCCAGGCAGGCTGTTGGTTTAGGAGTTAGGGTGCATTTATTCTTCAATACAAGAGCTTTCTTTGGTGAGGACACAAACGTAAAGAAATTCCTTGCATGTTAATTTGAAAATAATGTCTATTTACAGTCTTAATCTCTTAAACTTTTTATTTTAGGGCTTTTGTTGCTTTCTATTAATAGGTAATACTGTTTATTGTAATAGTTACCTGTTTTTTCTGCTTATTTTAAGGATGCCCAGATCATTAATTGGCTGCATGAATTCCGAGCTTCTGTTGTGTATTTGACCAAAGAACTTGAACAACTGGTCAGCATTTTGCTGGTAAATATCTGTTTGTGATACGGGAAGATGAAGAGTTTAGTACTCAAAACATCTTTCTTTGATGTTTTTGTCTCTGCTTGGTTTCAGAAGCTGCCATGGTTGAGGAGAAGCCGAGAGGTGGTGGAAGAATATCTGGGTTTTCTTGGCAATCTCGTGTCAGCACAGACTGTCCATCTTAGGCCATGCCTCCGGATGATAGTATCACAGTTTGTCCCCCGTATGTTACTTTTCTCTTAATCTTCAAAAATGTCTTTACTAGATAAATTCTGTATAACTATAATGTGTGATACAGTTGATTACTGGGTTGGGTTTTGTTTCCTGTTGATTACTTTCTTAACTTGAATGGCTGAATTGTGATACAGAGTTTTCTGCACCTAGATTTTAGAAGGCATGCTCTAGTGGCTAATACAGACCTCATTTATGAAGGTGTATTGGAAAGGGATGAACTATGTAATGTTGTTGTTAATAAAAACCAAGAGCTACAGTGAGGATCGTGTTAGATGGTCTCAAGAACCTCCTAGTTCTGTGAATGAAACAGTCTTTTCATGAGCTTCTGCTTATTTTAGAAAGTCTTGTGGATAGTTTTGATGCTTTAGTCCTGATGCGTACTGTTATCCAGTGTGTTTGATTTGGGATTGAAACCTGTAAGATTTGTACAATTTTGATCTAATAATCTCACTTTTTGCTAGCTCGAATAACTATCAGAGAAGATGATGTGGATATTTCAGATTCTGATGATGATGATGAAAGTGAGTATAAAGGAAGCATGGCTTATATGTATTGCTGTAATACCTTTACTAAAGAAGTAGACAGCAAGTGTTGCTCCTTTTGTACAAAGTTAATTTAGGTGAGTTAATGTAAAACGTTAAGAGACGTTACATCCTTTTAATTGCCAAGTCGAAGTCCTTCTTGTACTTGAATCACTGGTGTGGTGACTGATGCCTTGTTACTTTCAAAACATTCCTGTTGGTGCAGAATCTGTAAGAACAGGACTGAATGAACAGGTAAATACTCCTAATCCTAGATTGTTTCAAAGCCAAAGAAAAGTTAGGAGTTGGTTGATTTCCATTTTATTTACCTCACTAAAACAAGGTAGGTTGGGGGATTCTTCAGTCTTTTTTTGTTGTCTGCTTGTGTTAAGCTCAAATACAATTGATATTTTTAACAAAAATGCTGTACAATTAGTGTGTTTATTGATAAGGCAAACAGCTAAATGTCTTTCAGGAATTTCATGTTTTCTTATATTGAATGCTGGAATAAATTTCAGTTCTGCTTGTGATGACCCAACTACTCTTCTGCTGTTTGCTCGTGACATTGTTTGGCTAAAAAAAGCCTGTTATAGAAGCCTAATTATTTGTTTATTTGACTTTTGTGAAAATGGGGCATAATCTTTAGGCAGATTTTTTTTTTTCTAGTTGCAGGCTTGGGTTTAACATACCTTCTAAATATTTGTGTATTGTGGGATAAATTTTGGTTTCCACATTTAGCGTTCAGTATGACAGCATATTACAATACATGACCTTGGGGCTTGCAGTGCTTTCAGAGTTTATTGATTGTGATGCCATTAATTTTATTGGCAATTATTTTTCATGCTTATTTTGTTAGTAAGGAAGTTCAATTTCAAAAATGAACAAACAAACAAAAACCAAACCAAACCAACCAAAATAAAAGCAAACCCAAAAAACCCAAACAACAATAAACCCCACCATTTGGCAAATGCAATTTCCTTGGGAATCTTTAAAATGTTCGGTTGATATGAACTATTTTTGCTGGTTGCTGATTTAGTTTTCTTTAACCAAATGTATAAGAGTACATTTTTTTTTCTCTCTAGACCTTTCTGAAAACTTTAATACCTGCCACAGAGCATTGCAAACTGTTGCAAGATACGTTCCTTCGTAAGTATATAATCCTGTGGGTTTGTGTGCCCTTTCCTTGCAGATTTAAATCTTGGGAACTGATGAATTATATGGGATTTGGCTTTTTTTTTTTTTTTTTTTTTTTTNTTTTTCTCTTAATTGGAAGCATAATACTTAGTTTCATTGCATCCTTTTTCCTAATATTCACTAGCTGGTGGTATGCTGTATCCAATTATCATAAAGTTTCCATAGGCATCAGCAGCTGAAAATTCTGTTAACGGAAATAGGAAGTAGGGAAAGTCATATTTATAGCAACGTATTTGAAGTCGCTTCTAACAAGTCCACAGTGAAAGTTTGCAGCTTATTTTCTGTTCGATGATCCTTGCAAAAACAGATTTTATACAATTGCTTACCTTAAAATAAAGTTACTGTGAAATAAGCTTATGTCAGTCTGTCTTTAGATTGCTGGAGCTTCAATATTTTCTCTTGTGATTATAACCTATAACTTTTGGTTTTGATTTGTTGTGTGTGGGTTTTTTTTTGGCTGTAGGACACCACAGTTTCTCATGCCAATACTTGTGGAAAACTTTCCTTTCATTAATAAATCAGAAAGAACTCTGGTAAGAGCTGTGAATATTTTTGTTTATTTGTTCATTTGTTTTTTAATGTATAAATATACTCTATAATATGACAACTGATGTGGTGGTGTTGAGTGTGAATTTTTGGGCATATTGTTAAGGTTCTTGTTGTTTTTATACATATATATATAGATATATGGGGGTGTGTCTGTTTAGTATTAGGTTGTCCAAGCGTACTTAAGTTCCTTGTGCATAAGCATTATGCTCGTCTTTAATGACATAACTGCGTATCTTTTCCACAGGACTGCTTTCTTAATCAATGCACACAAGGGACCCCTTTGGCGATGAATCTCAGGGTTGTATAGTAAGGAGACGGAAGGATACCTGTCCCATTTGTTGTCAAAACTGGGAATTGTGTGTCAGAAGAACAGGAGATTTGATAAGCAGACAGAAAGCAGTGGACATTATAGGTGAAATCCAAATTGCCAGTAGCGTAGGGTGTGAAGTTGTTTTATTACATCTTTGGTATAGTGCTCATGTGTGGTCAAAAACAAGCTGGAAACTTTAACAGGTTATGGCTCTTGTGTCATCTTTATATTTACTTGTTCCAACTTGGTATATTAGCACTTTATTTTTCAAAAGGGCAGAGCGCTGCTTCACCAGCCGAGTTCAAGCTGTATTTTGAACTCATCAAGTGCTGAGAAATCCCTGAAATTCTTTGTATGCCTTACTGGTTTTGTGATTGTGTTTCTTTTTAATCCAGGTTACTTTGGGCATCAGTTCCCTATCTGTAAAACAAGGGGGATGATGGCTCTTGCATGGTGTTAGGAAAAGAATTTTTATTTACTTAGCAACTCAGTGACGAGCAAGTCATGAAGAAATTAATAACTGGTGCTTTCGGGACAAAGTTCAAATTAAGTATAATAAAAATATGGTCCATGCACTATTGTTAATTATTTCCAATTTATACATTCTCATTAAAGTAGCTCTATCTGTTTGATGTACTGAGCGAGCCAGGTGGCCTGTGGAAAAGTCAATGTGTTCATGTAATTAAAGGTTGTGTCATAATGCATATTCACAAAGAGACTTTGTGGTGTACTTAAATATGGCAATTTACCTAGTTTCATACATGGACTTGACAATTTTGCTGTATGAAAGTTGCAACTTTATCTTGTTATGTATGTGTGTATACATGGTTGCGCCAATGCTCACTCACAGGACTTGTCCGTTAACCTGTTTGAATTGTAATCAGAACAACCCTGAGTAGGCTTACCTGTGGAATTTGGGGTTGTTGCTGATATATTATAATGATCTGAAATAAAGATGTATTCAGTCTCACTTTAAACAGTACTACTAGATCTGGTTGCAGATACAGCGAGGAGTATGCTGCTAGTTTTAATTTTCCTAGAGAAAGTTTAGATGTTGACTCCTAGGGAAATGAATAACTTTTCCTTTAGAATATTTATAGTCATTCTGTCTAGAGATAGTTGGAAAAATTTGCATGGAAATAGTAGCTTAAGAAGTTCTTGATAATGGCTTAGACATTAATTTATTCTAGATTGAATACAGTCTGTTTAAACCTATTTCTGACTCTTCAGATAACAAATTAAGAAACTTGTTTCCTAAAAATCCTTGGCAGAAATGCGACTTTCTCTTAACGTTATTGTGGATATCAATTGATTTTGTGTTACAGGAATGCTATGTCCATAACCTGCTACGAGTTACTGTGTACCTTCCAAGTCTGAGGCTTCAAATTCTGGAGCTTATTATTGAAAAGCTGTTAAAGTTGGATGTAAGTTTGTTCCGTATCGTCTTTTAGGGAAGCTTTTTGTTAAAACACACACGAGAGTAGGAAATTAAATATGCTTCAGTGTTCAGCTCAACAAAAAATATGTTGCAGTAGTGCTCATGGTCATGAGTATAAAACCAAACAACTTTACACTCCATTCCCAGTCTGACGATGTTCCCAGGCCTGAGGGCAGCCGCATGATTTGTGCTGTTACACCCTGCATGGCATCTCCGTGCCAGAGTCTAAATAACCCTTTCATGGTGGTCAGTGCTCGTGTGCAGAGAACGTGCTGCTCTTTGTGTGGTTGATCTGCTTTATCACCAGATTTACAGCCTTAAGAAAAGAGGGGTAGAATTGTAAATGGTGAAGGCTTTTTATTTTGGAGAACCTCAGCATGTAACAGTGTGGGGAAAGCTTGTGTACTGGAGATAAAGCTTCAGGCAGTTTGGAGTGTGTGTGTGTGTTACATACACATAATTCCCTTTAAAAATGGTTATTTAGTCAAGAACAAAATCTAGTCTAGAAATTACTCATGTTGTCATTTCTTATATAAAGAATAGAAAAAAGTTTCATGTTATTGTCACAGTCTTAGAAAAATTAATTTCTTGTTTGCAACTGCAGGTTAGTACTCCACAGCAAGAGATTGAAGATGCTGAAGAAGCTGCTAATAGCTCTGATAGCGAGGAAAAATCTACAGAGGAGGGACTTTTTGACATGGTTGGCTGTCTTGTTTTACTAAAAGTTGTTGGTTTTTTTTTTAAAGTTAAATTTTCACTTTTGAGGTGAACTAAGGAAAGGAATTGTCGTTACATTATTGCTTTGTTGCTGCACTGCGCACAGCTCTTGACATCTGAACAGCTGGCAAATTATGTGTTCTTCAGGTATTGACTTCATTAATGTCAATACCCAGTGTACATGGCAGCGAATCTATTTCCTTGTGTAAAAACACAAGCAGCTATACAGAAAGCTGATTAAAGAACTCATGCTGGTTGGCTTGGTTTACATAAATCTGCTTACTGCTGCTTTTCTAAAAATAAGACAAAACTTTAGCATATCACTAAAAGAGAAATTTAGTTTCACTTTTCCTGTACTTGCTGTCTTTATGATGTTGTGTATATAAAAGCTGCCTGACTGCTATTTTGTCTGCCAGGAGGAAGATGAAGAAAGAAAAGGAAGCAAAATCGTCTCTTCTAGTAGTGAGAAAATGGCCCATCCGCTTGCCGAGCGCCTTGATATTTTGATGGCCATCCTGTTTTCCTATATTAAAGATGTTTGCCACGTGGATGGTGAGAACACTTGAACTATAAAGAAATTTGTTGTTTTATTGACAAATAAGAAAAGCAGAAGAGGAATTCTTGCTTTCTGCTGCTGCAAGATAGAGGCCTTGCCCTTTAGCGGCAGAATTCTGCCGTCACCTGCAGTCCCCGTTCCTGCCTGTGGGCAGTGTTGCTGGCAGAGGATGCAAAGGTGCATTTATGACTTTGAAGGTCTAGTCTTTACCAGGAGACATTTTAAATATGTATATGACACTGTATCCAAATGTGGCATTGCAGATAAAAGGGTAAAAAGAGTTTTGTTTTTTTTTCACTGTTTTACAAAACTTAGAGGGTTAGAAATACTTTGCAATTAACCACAGTGTTTTATCATTTCCTCTACTATATTGCTTTGAGTATTAGAATTAAGGATCCTTCCAACCACAAGGACTGGAAATAGATTAAAACAACCAGGCCAGGCGTGTCACTCAACTGGAGTTGCTACAGCAAGGTTTTGTGTTGCAGGAAAAAACCTGAAGGAAATGTCTTGCACTGGCATATAGTAAGGCTTTGAATTTCTTAGATTTATATGTTTAAAGCAGAATATTTAGAAACTATTTTGCTGCATGTTCTTCACATAGGTAATTTTTTTCTTCGTGTTTTCTTCTGACTCTTATGAATTGACACATTATTGCAAAGTTTGCGTGTCTGCCAGCTTTATATGTGTGTGTGTGCACATATACACCAACATAAAAGCCTGTAGAACTGAAGTCCTGGAGGGTCTTACTATAAATCTTTTTTTAGATGTCAGATAAGCCTAGAAGTCAACTTGATGGTGTTTACATATTTCTTACTGGTTTAGAAAGATATAAATGCCACTTTTACAGCATGAGGGCAGGAAAAAAACTGAAATGGCTTATTTTGTTACCTTCTTTTTTGTTGTGTAGGTAAGCTTGATATCAACAACACAAAGGATTTGTATCGGGATCTGCTTTCTGTTTTTGACAAGCTCATTTTACCAACCCATGCTTCGTGTCATGTACAGTACTTCATGTTTTACATCTGTAGTTTTAAATTGGTGAGTAGAAGCTGTTTTTAAAATTCAGTGGCTTCTGTCGTTTCTGCATCCTCGTTTTGGATTTTTTTCTTTTTTTTTTTTTACAACAAATAGTTGTTTTCTGCTGTAATTCTGGTATTACCTTTCATTTGTCTGGAGTTAGTGCATCAGGATTCATGAGTATCTTTGCTTTCTTTTCCTTCTCTGTTCCTTTCTTCAAGTTTTTCTTTATGTACTTGCACTTCCCACATTATTCATAAACTACAAACAGGTGGAATCTAAGCTGATGTGCAGGATCTCGATTAACAGATCTCTTCTACAAGAACCAGTTGGACTCTTGAACCTGAGACACGGTGCTCCAGCATCTCAAAACTATATTAAAGATTCCGTTTGTGTTAGTGTTTCTATTTGGAATTGGTGTCTGCTGTTTGTTCCTCCCCTCTCCCATTTTTCCTTCTCTGTCAAGCAAATTATGGTTCTTTCTCTTACTGTATAAAAATAAGAGCACGCATGCTTTTTGCGTAAGAATAGCTAAAGATCCAGGTAAGCTGATGCCCTGTCTCTGACAGGGGTGAATAGTGGATGTGTTGGAAAGAATATCAGAACGGGGAGAGCACGTGGCGATGCTTTGCTGGAATCCCCTCACAGCCTCCAGCAGCTGTCCGGTGGCTTCTTGAGGCAGAGTGATGTTATTCCACGGTCACAGCCCATGATGGACAAATTCAAGGAGAAAATATCTCATGACGTTGTGCTTTTTGCACTGATGTGAATTTTTGGCATTGTGAACTTCTGTGGCAAAAAGTTCCCCAATATAACCGTTTAAGGTGGAGAATCGCTTTTATTTCTCTAAATTCGGCTTCCCCATGTTTTCATTGGATGTCCCTGACCTCTTCTGCTACAAGAGACGCTGAACAGTCACTTCATGTTTACCTTCTTACTGCTCTTCTTTTTAAACACTCCTGATGTTAATCTGGTCCTGACTTTTTCCTAGACTTCTGGTTCCATTTACATTTTACAACTAAATACAGAAAAAGCCACAGAAAAGTGTGCTTTTCTGTCATGTGTAGGAATAGTTATTTACTACAGTTTTAGGTAGATTTTTTTAATGGTTTGGTTGTGGAAATTGTGGGAATTGAGTATTAGAAAACTTTTAATTAAACAGTGTTATCAGCACAAACCCTCATGATTTCTATATGTCTTGTTTCCAGGCATTGGCTGAGGCATTTTTAGACCATCTTTGGAAAAAGCTGCATGATCCAAACAATCCTTCAGTGATCAGGCAGACTGCTGGGAGTTACATTGGCAGCTTCTTGGCGAGAGCTAAATTTATTCCAGTTGTGTAAGTTGTTTTGATATATGAGCAGAGCCAAACAATTTCTGAAGATTGCTGAGGCTAAGTACAGAATTCACAGCGCGCACACAGCGTTGGTCGGCTATTCCCACTGCTTTGCCAGTAAGCCTGTATCGATAGTCTCCTTTGTCCTTTCTACAATACTGTTTCAGTATTGTCTTGAAGTTTCCAGGAGAGTTTTCCGTTTACAGGATGCAGACTAATGATTGCGGGGATTCATGACTTGCTGTTTAAGGCTTCACTTACCAAGAAATGCTGAGCACGGTTAGATTGTGTTGACTTCAGGCAGAACCGGAGATGCCTGGTGTATCTGCTGTTCAGAAGCAGATACTTTTAACGCCCTGTGTTAGGTATTTTATGTAGGCTCTGAGACAGGGAGGTCAAGTGTTCAAGCGTTTCACTACAGATGGATTAAAATACTTAAGCAGATGGGTGGAAGTGTCTTCTTTTTTACATACACATTCCATATTTTGCTGTTCAGGGTGGGCTTGGTGGCTTTAATGTTGACCTTAGTTTGAAACTGGAATTACTTGTTGGACGTAGGAGGCATCTCTCTCTCTGTACTACCTGTAGCCCAGGATTCTAATTGTTTACTCTGTTTGTCACAACGTGTGTTCATGGCTTCATCTCTTCTGGCATCTTGTGCTTTCACGGATGGGGGTTTTATGGGACTGATATATGGATTCATTTTATGCTGAGGTTAAGGAGAAAGCTTGTAACAGAATCTCCTTTTTTACATGGACGTTTTCTTACCGATGTTTTTATAACCACTGGGATCCTTGAATACTTGTTTAACATCTTTCCTACACTGTTTCAGGTGCTATTTTTATGCTTTTTTTCCCCCCCTCCATTATAGTACAGTAAAAGCATGCCTGGATCTTCTGGTGAACTGGTTGCATAAATACATTGATAATCAGGATACAGGGGCTAACGCTTACTGTGATGTAGCTCTCCACGGGCCATTTTATTCTACATGCCAGACGGTGTTCTATACGCTTATTTTCCGTCATAAGCAACTTTTGGATGGAAACTTAAGGAAAGGTGCGTATATTACGTTTCAGCATTGTGATTTGTTTACTGTTGATGTGTTTTGTAATGGTCAGTTCAGTCAAGTGTCTGGTGGCCGGTTTATGTTGTTGTGCTCTCAGTAAAATGAGATGGCTTGTATACCTGTTGGGCTACCAAGGGCTACCAAGCTAAACAGGCTTTTTTTTTTCTTTCCTCCCACCATTGGAAACAACACTGATAACCGCTCAGAGTTGATATCTGGCCCCACTTACTGAGCCTGTTTGAATTCTGGCTGTAGTGTGGGCTTCAGTTAATAATCTTTCTTGATAACCTTTGCCTCTGTCGGTCCCTGTGAGGGGTGCATGAGTGTGGTGTCTGTGTTGGAAGGATCTCTCGGCCATGAGAGTTTACTGTTATCTACTGAACGTGGTGTGGGCTGGATCTCTGCTGCAAACGGGCACCCTATGATGTGCTTCTTTGGTATTGTGCAGAGGGCAGGCTGCTCAGACTGGGCATTCTTAGAAATCAAGTTAATCTTACGTGTTATATAACCGATATTTGTCAATTGTTCTTATTTTCAAGGTCTGTCCTATCTGCAGAGTTTAAATTTTGAGCGCATTGTCATGTGTCAGCTGAACCCCCTGAAGATTTGTATACCTTCTGTTGTGAACTTGTTTGCTGCCATTACCAGGTACCTACTAATTTATTTTGGTTTCAGCTCAATATAGGGAGTTATGTGTGTGTGTGTGTGTGTGTGTTTGTATCTAACACCAGCACAGTACTTAGAAGATGGGATTTGTTAGGCACAGTATTGAGCATTAACTGAGACAACTCGTATAACACTGCCCATATTCTAGATGGGATAAGTTTGTTTCTGGCGCAGTTTCGATTAAATCCTACAGTACTATGAAACTAGTTACTTTGTGTTGGACCTTGTGACTATCTTGAAAATCAACATTGGTTGGAAAATGGAAGATAGAAGTGATGTTTGTTAAAAATATAGCTTTGTATTTTGATATCATCTGAAATTCCTTCTTTCTGTGTGCTAGAAATGCTTTTATTACCTTTTAAAGGAAATACCAGCTGGTGTTCTGCTACACGATTATTGAGAGGAACAACAGGCAGTTTATTCCCATTGTTCGAAGCGGCACCGCGGGTGACCTTGTGCAGACGTGCACTAACCCACTTGACAGTTTCTTCCCCTTTGATCCCTACATCCTCAAAAGGTATAGTTTGAAAATAATCAACTTGCTTCTGCCTTGTAGAAAATAATGAACAAAACCTAAGAAACTGTCAGTGTTGCTGCAGTTCACTTTCATCCCTGATCTTTAGTACTTTTCACTTGCGTGTTTTAAACAGAGATTGTCAAAGGTTTGAATTGAAATTTTCTCCCGCTGTGACATACAGCAATGAAGAAGGAACAGGACCCAGTTTTCCTGGAAAGTCTAGTTAGTGTGTTTGGTCACTTTTTCTTTTGGTTTTCCTTGTTTTAAGCAGTCTCTAAAATATCCTAATGTGAATACATATTTTGTTGGAGCTGTGGTGGTGTTGTGTCATTTCTTTGTTGTGTTGGTTTGGTTCGTTTTTTTGCACCTTGAGTGCATTGCTTCTTGATTGGAGACTTCAGCTGATTAGAAATATCTTGCTTTTTTAACAAATAGTGGATTGTTTGCGGCTTTTCAGCTGCCTAGCACTATGATGCTTTCATCACTTTTTAATGTTAGAGGGCAACATTCCGGCTTTTTTTGTCTCTTAAAAACGGTCTCCACAGAAGGGAGACACCTTGTGTAGAAGTAGAAATCATTAAAGAAGCCATATAATATTCTAAAAATTCAGAAGAAAATTGTGCTTATTTGGGAGCATAATGGAGCTGTTAAAAATACCCAGCTGGGAATTAGGAGACCTGACTATATCAGAACTCCTCCAGTGAACCATTGTAATTTATACCTACCAGCAAAATGGAGTTATTTCTTTGTGGGATTAATTGGGGATTATGTCGGGGTTAATTTAATAGTTTGTAAAGCCCTACGTAGAGCTATCAAAATGCCAAGTGTTTTTTATTGTAGTATTCAAATGAAATACGACTTTTCCTGAATACATTAACTCACGCTGCGTTTTAATTCCTCTTTCAGATCAAAGAAGACTATTGATCCTTTTTATCAGTTTTGGGAAGAGCTGAGTGCTGAAGATCTTGAGAATCTGAAGAAACCCATTAAAAGGGTAATCTTTTCTGATCAAAATGCAGTTCGGCTTTTGCCAAATCTCTATCAGCTGCTTCTACTGTAGGATTAATTTTGTTTTAGTACATAGTATACTAGACTTTCATGAGACTGTGACTGAAATCCTTCTAAAGCTCCTGTGGAGTCTGTCCCGTTGTCACATTTTTGTTTGAATTCTTCAAACATTGCGTTTTCCTTTCCTTCCTTTGATAACAAAAGGAAAATACTTCATGGTGTTGTAGCTTTAACTGGTAACTTCGTAAACTTCCCTATAACGTTTTGATTAGCGGATTTCATTATTGCAACATTTCAGAATGGATTTTAGAAATATCTTTTTTGATGTCAGCATTCATTACTTCTGCCAAAACTTAAGAGACCTGGAGTATCTTTCTGATCTCACTGATCCTTTTAAATTTGTGCAGGGTACCTCTGAAGATGAAGATGACGACTTTTTGAAAGGGGAAACCCCTCAAAATGACGGTGTGGTTGGAATTGCTCCAAATTCTTTCTGAGTCCCGTACCAGGAGCCCAGTGAGCAGCATCGGTGCCCTCCAGACTGTTGTGTGCTGTACCCGCAGTGGCATGGAGAATCAGAAGTGAAAAGGTGGAAAACTGTGTGCAATTTTTTTGCTCTGTAAAGAGACTTTAGCTCAACTTTCCAAACTGGCAGATGTTATATAACTACATTTAAGAAAAATTGTTTCTTAATCATCAGATTTCTGCAAATATGTTATGATAAAGTCATATGTTGCTAGAAAAGCCTAGAGAATAAATAGGGTGATATTTTACAAATTTCACATTGAAATGGTTTCTATGACTTAACCAGGATTTTTTTAATAGTTTTTTCCTGACACTTAAAGCCTTTTGTTTACTAATGTTTCTCTACGAAGTTTTATATATCGGGGTGAAATTCTGGTCTTTTTTCCTACTGATCTGTGTGTGGATCAGAATTCCACTGCCAGTATTCAAACTACTCTGGCTGCTTTTGTGATGGTTTCAAAGCAACGCTCTGGTCCCGTGAGAGGGAAGCCGTGAATCGAGTCTGACAGTGATTCTTTGCACACATCTCTGAAGCTTTTCCTGTCCGTAGGAGCGTGCCTGGTAAAGCCACGTGCCGGTGGAGAGTGCGTTCAGGTGATAAGTGTTGGCGCTCCTTAAATATGTTGCTGACACACAGCGTTCCCAGCTGTGAAAGTTTCAAACTTGTAAAAGTGGTGATTGTTGGACGTGTTGAAAACGGTGGAGTAGCTGAATGTATGACTTGTAGATAGTTTTCTCTGGGGTGCTTGTGAAGCGCTCTGAGACGGGTATTTATTTTCAGGTTTCGAAGTTTATATGTGGATGCTGAAAAGACAAAAAAAGAAAATCTTCCCTCCTAGAAAGGAAGCGACGGTATCACTGGTGTGTCTGTGTTGTCCATGTGTCAGGTTTCTTGTCTTTTTTCTTTGTGATTGCTGGCTTTTTAGATTTCACTAAGAATATAAACAATGGAAAAAGGTTATTTGTGTACTTAGTTGAAAATGTTATGCATTTGGGACTAAACTCCAGTAGCTGTGCAACTCCATTTGCCCTGCCTGAGATTCTGGACTTGAAGGCTTTCAAGACAATGGTTTTATTCAGAGCCAATAAAGATTGATGCAACCAGTGCAGATCTTACACCTTTGAAAAAGCGCATCTCTGTGTGTGACTAAGGATGTCTCGGTGTGGTTCGGCCTCTCAAAGTCAGGATGTTTATTCTGACAGACGGCAAAAGTGAAGCTTCAGGGATAATACTGAAAAATGCAGCAGTGGATCTCGTTCATCATTGGGTAAATTGAGACGTGGTTTTTGTTTTTAATTTTAGCCCTCTTTACTGTCGTTCCTGAGTAATAAACCATAGATTTCCGTCTGAAATAACTGCATTCTCTCCTGGATGGAATAGAAACATCCCCCAGTGAGCCTGTGGGAGCTGCCTCTGCCTGTTCTGTGGCCGCTGTGTCTTCAGTGCTGCTCCAAGCTGTACCACGAGGTATGCGGTACAGAAGTCTCATTAAAGCGTAAAAAACCCCGTTAAGTGATGCAAAGCATGACGGAGAAATGCGTGCAGACATTGAATGGTCAGTACAGCGTGTCCGCTGAAGAAAATACCTGCTGTTTACCTTCCTGAGAAGGGGGTGGGAAGGTGGAGCTGGGTTCCTGGTTGTGTTCTGCCGCCCTGGGTCTCAGGTCCGTGCGTGGGGAAGGGGGGGAGAGTAAAATGATCTTTGGGGAAAAACTGTCGTCCTTGGGATCGCCTGAGTGTTTGTTTGTGGCTGTTGGAGGGGGAGATAGTGGCGTGGGTTTATTGTAAACTTGGGGCTTTATCGTGGTTCCTTCCAAACCGATTTTTTAATAATAAATCACGGATATCTCGCAGCCGCGGGGGGGGGTCTGTGCCGGCTTCACGTGTTGCGGCCGTTGGGCGGCGACAACGATCCTGTCAGCGCCTCTGCCCGCGCTCCCGCGGCGGCCGGGGAGCCCCGGGATCGGCCCGGAACAGCCCCGGGATCGGCCCGGGATCAACCCCGGCCCAGCCCNGGGAGCGGATCGACCTGGCCCGGCCCACGGGGGACCTGATCCGCACCCACCCGCACCTGGAGGTGAGGAGCGGGGGCGGCGGTGCCCGCCGTGGGAGCCGCGTCGGCCGGGGCCGCGGGGGGCGCAGCGGGGCGGCCCCGGGCTGAGCTGAGGGAGTCCGGCCCGGGCTGAGCTGAGGGAGTCCGGCCCGGGCTGAGCTGAGGGAGTCCGGCCCGGGCTGAGCTGAGGGAGTCCGGCCCGGGCTGAGCTGAGTCCGGCCCCGCAGCGGCGGCGGAAACACCCGGGTTGAGTGAAAACGGGGAAGATCCGGATGGGCCCGGGGCAGGCGGGCGCTGTGTGGCCCCGGGCGGGCGCTGTGGCCGTGGCCCCGGCCGGGCCGCCCTCCCGTGTCGCGGGGAGTCCCCCGGCCGGTTCTGCACCAAATGACGAAAACTGGGGATGAAAGCGAAAGCAGTGACTTCTGGGAAGGTCCCGACATCATTTCCAGTGTGTAAATGTAACCCCGAGGCTGACGGTGAACCAGGAATTGCTGAGCTGCTTGGGAACGCGTTTCTCATGAGGAAATGGTTCTTGATGGAAACGGAGGTTTCGCTTCTGCAAATGGGCTGGCCTGCGCCGAGCTGATAGGAAGATACTTCGATAAGTACTAAATAAATATGCTGGATTATGGCAGTAAAAGACCAAAACTTTTGCACTTAAAAATACTCCTGTCCTAACTAAACTTCCACAGTCAGGTCTGGTATTGTCTAATATAACCTTTGCCAATTGTCTAAAACCTTTGCCAAGTCCTTCTGCCTTTTGTTGTACCTCCATCATCTATAAAGGGTTTTGTCTGTTTACGGAATGATGGAATTTAACAATTAACTGAATCGGTGGCAGGAAAGTGAGAAATTCTCAAAGTTCAGAATATTCCGTAATACACAATACATGTTTTTCTGTCACCGGGCTCCCTTTGCTTTCCAGAACTGGTGTTTCTGTCAGGTAACGGGTACACCTGAGAGTTCAGCCACTGTAGTCCCTGTTCTCATTTATCTTTAGGAAAAGGCAAAACTTCTGAGAAGTCAGCCCGCTCGGGTCGTGGAGCCCAAAGGTCTCCTCTACGTCCAGCAGAGGGAATTTGCAGTGACCACCCCTAAAGATGGTACGTGGGAACAGAAACGTTTGTTCTCCTGGAGCGATGGTTTTCAGAGCGGGGTCCTTACGGCGTTTCTCTCCTTCAAAACAGGTTCCGTTTCCGTTCTTGGATCAGACGACGCAACTACCTGCCACATAGTTGTGCTCCGACACACAGGTATCGGTAAAGGGCGCTCAGAACAAAACCTGTACCCCCGAAATAATGAGTTAGGACTGGGCGATGCTGCATTAATAAAGTAAACTGCAATTACGTTTGTATCAACTTGAATCGCGAAACGTCGGGTGTTGTATTAACGGAGCGCTTTGTTAAAAGAGCCGGGGTGTTCAGTGTTGGAGGTTCAGGTTCTGGCTGCTCGGTGAGCAGATCCCAGCCTCGATCTGATCCCCGCAGCTCGGGCCCGCGGGGTTTGGTGGTGTTACAGTAACAGAGGGAGGATTTGCAGAAGGATCCTTGCTGCGTGCCCGGATTTCAGACATCGGAGATGTTGCCTGGTCTTGGTTAAGAGGGCACTTGTACCCTTTGTGTGAGTTTTGGTGATAACGTGGCACACGACGAGGTTATCGCCTTGTTGAGCCAGCCCGCGTCTCCTGCTGGCGCTGCTGTCCCAGCAGGGGTGAGAAGGTGCAGCTCTTTGCTACAGTAGCATAAACAGTTAATTATTTTAATAGCGGCGGCGCAGCAGCCTCTGATAACGTCTTCCTCAGGCAGCGGAGCCACGTGCTTGACGCACTGCGACGGGTCGGACACGGAGGCCGAGGTGTCGCTCATCATGAGCGTGGTGAAGTCTTTCCCCGACCCCACAGGAGGCGGAAGGTCAGCTCTGCGCCGCTTCTCGGGTCCCCTTTGCACAAAGGTTGTTGCAGGTGTTAAGGCTGGGGAATTTGTGCGTGATTATATGGGGCTCAGATAAGGTAATTGTGCCAGAAATACCTCTTGATCAGGAACCACACGTAAAGTTAGAATGATCTCCTTGGTTACGATTTTGAGGGCATTTTTAACAGTGGCTGAAAACACAGTTCTGCTCTGAGTGGTGTCTCTGTAAAACTGCCGTCGTCAGGTTTTATGGTTACGGTTTTCCGTTTAACTTCTGTTTCAGATGTGAAGAATCTTCCAAATGACTGGTTTTAGATTTATGGCCTATTTTTCCTTCCAAACTGTTGGTCTTGTAAATTCCTCTTGGGATCTGAGAATCCATCTGGGATTTTAGGAAGTCTCGCATGAAAATAAAAATAAAAACAAAAAAAAAACCCAACCCCAAAACAAAACAAACTCCAAAAAAAACAGAGGAGAGGGGTGGGAGAGCAGGGGAGAAAACGCTGTGAAACGGGACTTAACAAACAGCGTTCTTCCTGGATGCGGAGGTTTTTGCCCTTTGTCAAACTACAGTTTGATAAGAACAAGAACTCACTGAGCTTAGATCATCTGGTTTCTAAAAGCAGGTGATGTGCCAGGGCTCGTCCTTACACAGACACTCTCAGAGAAGAACCTCCTGCCGTCCAGAGCAGTCCTGAGGTCACAGGAGCAAAAATCTTCGTGTTTCATTAACCCTTTCTTGGGAACTGCAAGGCGGTGCCTTTAATCCGGCCCGAAGCCGAGGCGCTGGCCCTCGGAGCTGCCCCCGGCTCGGCCGGAATTGCATGCGCGAGTGCCTCCTGACTCTTCAATTTGTGCTGTTTCCTGGGCGATCCCTGAGCCCTTCAGAAGGGAATCGCCCTCAACACCTGAGGCTTCTCTACCGGTGGCTTTGCAGTCTGGGCTGGGGGTTATTTTGTAAAGCTGTTGACTTTGGGATGTCGTTTTAACTGCTGTTTCCTGTTATTCCATCTCTGTCAGGCTGGAAGTGCACCTAGTTGGAGGTTTCAATGATGATAGGCAGTTATCACAAAAACTTACTAATCAGCTTCTTAGTAAGTTCACATTTTTTTCCACTCTCATGTCAAAAAAAAAAAAGGTCTGCCAGGCTTTTGATTGTTTGTAACCTGAGCCCCCTGTCTTTTCATGGAAGGAAATGTGGATTCATGTTGGAGGGTGTTGACCTGAGGACTTGGTCTGGAGAGGGACCGGGATCCTGAGGCTGCAGCCGCTGTGGGATGGGGGCGCTGAACTGGGCGTTTCGTCCCAGTTTATATTCCAGCGGGTAGACCTGGAGCTCAGCTCAGCCAGGCTGGGTTCTCGGCTCTGCTGCCAAAACGCTATGTGGTTTGGGTCCAGTGTAGTCACTGTCTACATCTATAGATGTGTGTGACTTCGTTAGTTACTATTCATTCCGTACCTTAATGCGATGAGGTTAAGTTTGGAATTGTCTGGTGGAAGATGTGATGCCTGTTCATAAAATCTATAGTCTGAGAAGTGACTGTGGTGCTTTATGAACAAATTGGGAACACGAAGCCCCTGCTCAGCCCCCCATCCGTGCTCAGCGCTGTGGGCTGCGGAGGGGCCGAACAAAACGGAACCGGCACCGGTCCTGGGACGGTCCCTCGTGGCCATCGCACCTGGTGGTTACTGTGTTACGGGTCCTGGGGAGAGTTCTGTACAGAATTAAGCATTTTTGGTTAATTTATTTTATTCGACCTTCTGATTTTCATGCAGCGAGTTACAATTTGAAACAATAACGCTGTAGTGCTATTAGAATTTCAAAAAAAAAGGATAAGAGTTTTTTAGCTGGTGTGTGGGATGGTGAAAAGCGTAATTAAAATACAGCTAATGAAAGACTGGGATTGCTCACTATATATGCAATATTTTAGGGAAATACATGTAAATATAAGCTCTTAAACGTGTAGTGAACTAAAGCAGAGCTGATGCGATGCCAGAGCTAAAGCAGTGTCTGTGTAAGAAGCGGCACCGCACTCTTAGGCCATTTTTGCTATTACAAACGGCTGCTCGCTCTCAGTCCTTGTTACATTTAGTAGCCCTGGTGTTATTTTACACGAGTGAGACGGCAGCCCCTCTGCCCATCGCTGTTTGCTCTGCGGCTGCATCCGCAGTGCCCGGTGCCCCCGGTCGCTCTCACGCTGCTGCTGTCCTCGTTGCTGCAGGAGCCTTCCACCTCCAGCCCGATGAGCTTCATTTAGTGACCTTCTGCGTGACAGGTAAGAAAACGTTTCCTTAGGTTTCCAAGTATCTTGGCTAAAATCCAAGTGCGGGTTGTTTTATTTTCTTCTCCACACACGGCTCTTTTACCTGCCCTGTAAGAAAGAACAGAGTCCTCCACAACGAGTTGGGATGGTTTATTGCCGGTAGCACGTGTGGTAATTTCCTTTTCTTCGTGTTACATCCAGGTTGTATTCCGTCATTTTTGCATTTCAGCGACGTTGGTGACTTTTACATCTTTGAAATTTGGTGTCAGTGTAGTTCTGCTTTGTGGGGATTTTTTTCCCCCTGCAAATTGCCGATGCAGAAGTGGAGCGGCCGTGCTGTCAGAGATAGTGCTGCTCCAGGCCCCAGTGCGCTGGTGTTGGCCTGTCCCTGCATTCTGTCTTTATGCAACATCAGCCCTGTTCTCTGGTAACATGCAACTAAATGAATGCTGCTCAGAAAAAAATAAAAAAAAATCAAAAAAAATAAAAAAAAAATCAAAAAAAATCCAAAATTCTACAAGTTTTTTTTACAAGACTTTTTTCTTTTTTTTCTTACAGAACTAAATGACAGAGAAGAAAAGGATATTCACTTCCCAATAATTTATGGAATAGGTGAGTTAAATTAGAATTCAATTATTTTTTTTGAATTGGTTGGGTTTTCAGATTTTTTGTATTAAAGGGGCTGCTTTTCATGCGAGTAGAGTCCAGCCTAAAATTTCAGTGCTGCTGCTGGAGGTGTAGGTAGAAATAGAAGTTTTCCTGTGGTGCCACAGCTGGGCAGCTGCACACAGGGATGTGGCTGTGAACAAACACAAGCTACTGCACTCACCTTCTTTTCATTGTTCGTTTTGTATTTTTTCTAATTAGCTGACCTCTGAAAATGTTCTGGAATGTTGCAATGCTGCCAAAGCAACATCACAATAAATAGAAATATGCTGTCACGGGCTGGAGGGAAATACAAGAAGAGTATTTGGTGTGGTCTTAAGTTCCTGTAATACAGTCATGTTGGGGATGTGGTCATTTCAAACAAGTGTCTTGTAAGAATCCATTGTTTCTGTATTTAAACTCTGTTTTTCTTCCAGCTGTGAACATTAAAACAGGAGAGATTTTCCCTGCAACCTTCCCAGAAAAGGGGCCGGATGAGGATTTGCGTTCAGCCCACGTTTTAACAGGAGCAGCAGTGAGTAAAAATAACGGCAAGAAAGGGTACTTTTGCTGGAAGGGGAGACCAGTTAGGGGTAAAATGTCAGAAGTGTGAGGAAACCAATACTTTGGTAATGTTCTGTCAGTAACAAACCAGACGAGGAGGATGGAGGAGCGGAGGGGAAGGACGGGCTGGAGATGAAATCCACCAGCAGCACAACTTTATATAAAGAGATTCAGGTCATGGGCATAATCCCCGCGGTTCTGGGTTTGTTACAGTTTCATGCGTCATTTGTCAGCCGTCCCCTTCCCCTCTAACGCGCACGGCCCCGCTGTCCTTACAGCTGACTAACATTTACGATGCAAAGACAGAACAGCTGCACATCGGGCCCTATTTCTGGAGGCCTTTCCCGTACGTGGATTTTTGGCTGGAACAAGATGATAAACAGATTTTACAGGTACCTGAAACTGTCTTTTTTTTTTTTTTTCCCCTCCATTTAGCTGAGTAGAGAGAGGGGTGGGGGCTGATGGGCTGTCAGAACTTTCCGCAGTGCCCTGGGCTGGGGTGGGTGGGAAATAATCTTATTAAAAGGCAGAATAATTGAGAACTTTGTATTCTGAATGTCAAGCAGCTCTTGCCCCCGTCTTGTTTTTCAGAATCTTTCCACATCGCCCCTGGCTGAGCCACCCCACTTTGTTTCCCACATTAGATCTACATTAACATTTTTAAAAGAACATCCATTTCCATCTCGCTCCCTATTCCCTGACAGGAAACCTCGCATCTACAAAAAAAATGAAGAAGGGTTGTGGGAACAGGTTTGTTCTGACAAGATCTAACCTGGAACCAAACACCACAGCTGCTTTAGGGAAGTTTAGGCTTGCGAGAAGAGCCATTTGTTGCAAAAAAGCCTATTGCTGGTCACAAATACTATTGTTCCTGTGCTTTTCAAAATAAAGTATTTTGACAGAAGTAACTTGCTTTTTCTGCATTACTTACGTAGGAATCGCTGCTACTTTAAAGCAAGAATTTGGCTTTATGTTCTGTTGTTCCGGTGCAGTAAATTGATGAGCACAGATACAGAGAGGGAGAAGGGAACTCATTACATCGACTATTTAAAACACTTTAGAAAATGATTTTCCACACGAAGTGAAAGACAGTAGCTTACACTTAACGCTTGCTAAAATCTAGGGAAGTATCCTTCAACAATTAATTAATTCAAGAGTAATAATTTGAAGAATCTTTATTGAAACATTCAGAAAGTATCTAAAGAATGAAGCTCATTCCAACAAAACTACTGGTTTAAACACTTTCAAATATAAAAACATTAAAAATTAATCTTTGTGGAGACAGCTTTATCCCCAACAAATTACTCTTATTAACATACTTCATTGCACCAAAGGACCCAAGAAGGAAGACTAGTCAACTCAGTTGGTTTTGCACTTCAGAAAGATTGCACTGATTTCCCTCCATCACCCTTGTTCACACATCCCCCCCAACAGGCTCCAGAAGCCAAAAGTCAAATCAGGTGCCAGTACAACCGCAACCCCCGAGTTTAGCAGATGATCAAGGTCAGTCCTGCTACCACCACAACCCATCTTCCAGTTCACCTTTTAGGGGGGGTGAAAAAACCCCAAACAAACCCCAAATGAAGCAAACTGCAGTACTTGGAGCCAGTTCTACAGGGATGGGGTGGTTTTCCCCCCCAATCATGTATCTTTGGGAAAGGAAACGTTTCCAAAGAACTCCTTTACACAAGCGGCTCTGAAAATTTGCAGCGATTCATTAAGATAATTTTGGGAGCAGGGAGACACTTTTCTACCTTAGGGGTTGATTTACCCAAAGCTTTGCTTGTGCCTTTAGTCACTGTAGCCACTAAGAAGTTGTGCTGTAGTGTAGTTAACCTATATAATTTCTCTCAATCTGTACAATTCCTGCCATAGGTAAGTTACTCTTATTAAAAAAGAAAAGTGTTGAAACCATCACAAATGTATTGGTTTTTCAAGCTTTACTACAACTAGCTTTAAAAATACACAACAGAAAGAACTCTGGTCACACGACAAATGTGTTCAGTAGGATTTGGTTTGTAACTGGTGTGCAAAGGAAAAGGGGGTGTTGGCGATGCGTCCCGGCGACACAAGCAAGCGGCCGTTCCAGCATGCACGGGCGCCAGATCCTCCTCAAAGTCTTAAAAAAAATAATCACTAACTTATTCCCTGCTGTAATCACTGACTTATTCCCCTGGGCCGGGTCCAGTCACACAACAGCAGGAAAAACTGGCGGATGGTAACGAGCCGCTCAGTGACCCCGACGCACCCGGCGGTCACTGCTCACAACTGCCGGGCAACCTTCCGAAGGGGAAAAAAAAGAGCAAAACAGAGCTAGTGGTGCCTGCAGGGGCTGCCCAACTGGATTTTAAATATTAAAAAAGGTGAACAATTGGCAGTTGATTATTTTTTAAAGTGTATTAACATAAAATTAGATCATTTAACAATTATTTGGTGCACCTGTATTCGCAGGTTTGGCTGATTGGTTCATTAGCAACTACACTCATGCTTAGGAAGGAAAACTGCCAACAGTTTTTACAAATGGTTATGAGCAGTTAATGAACTTCACTAGTACTTTGGTGACACTGACATGTAGAGGATTAAAGCAACTGTAACAAGTGTAGGATAAGACAAATCTCTGTCCCATGGGGGGAATTTATGTCTGTGCAAAATCCCGTTACTCAGTTACAGTAGTTATTACTGTACTAGTGTGTGGCACTGGTCACGTTTTAAATGCGTCATTAACGCCCGGGCTCCCAGTGCTCGGGCCTCCTCCGCAAAGTCTGAAACCCACCGTCAGGATTTTATCTTTGACTTTCTTGTTCCTCTACCTTCGTGCAGTCATTTGGCGATTTGTCACTTGGAATGTCCTCAGTGTCTTTAGTTGTCGCCTGTGCCAGCTCCTCCTGCTCCTCTGTTTTTTCAGTCTCCGAAGGTCCTCGCTCCTGGCCGGGGGACAGAGTTGGGGGTCTCTGATCCATCCTCTCCAGGTCATCGCACTGACTGACTGAGCTCGTCTCGCTGAATCCATCAGAACTTCTCAGAGACCTTTTAAAAATTTTCTGGCCTGTAAAGTGTTTGAAGAACGCGGTACCAATGAAGGCAGCAAATACAAAACGCTGTACGTGCAACTTCCGTTTCAAAGAAAAATATCTGAATTTCACAACTGCGAAGAAATAGACTCAGTTTGCGTGCTGGCTTGTACCTGAAACACAGACACGCACCTACAGCTACGTACACAAGGCACCGGCACTCGTGTTACGCTGTGTGAACAGAAACTGCTGAAATTCAGCTCAACACCGAGCTGCCCGTGTGCTCAGTGAGGTCATTCGAGGATAAAAACTTGCGCTGAAAATTGCAGGCTGGAAGCCAAACAGCTCAACAGGTGAGTTCAAACTATGGTCTTCCTGCCAGGCAAATCAACATTAATTGCTATAATAATAAACTGCAAAGAAAGTGCCATAGATTTAGTAGATCTTCACCTCAGAATGACTTTGCCCACAAAATATTGGGTAGCAACAGAAATGCAGTGGCTCAAATACACAATTATACATTATCAATGCTTTTATTTCAAATAAAACTTTTGGCTTGTTACCTGCTGATTTTTAAAACTCAGTAACCTCATCATATTCCACTTCATAGGCAGCTGGCACTTAATGGGATAACAGCTCTCTGTAGGAAGATTTCCTTCCCAGGAAGAATTCTTGGGGAGAAAACATACAGGGCTGGTGTTCTGTGCCGTGTTTAAATTCAGGTTTTTAAGGCAGACTTGAGTCATTAGAAGATGAGCTCTAGCTCCAGATATTAATGAAAGATGGAAAATCATGCTGGTTTTGTGTCATGCAACTCAGATGGCAGGAGGTTTTAACAAATTTCAGAAATTAAGATGTAGGAACTTACCAGGAAGTCTTTGCTTTGCAAGGCTGGAAGTAGGAGTTGGTGGCGGAGTAGTGCCTGTTCCCTGGGCCTTGGATACATACGTAGATTCTGTGGATTCTAGAGAGCCTGCGGGTTAAACAAAATTAAGTTGAATACAGCACAAACTAGACATGGTTTCTGTCCATCTGTGTTTATAAGGTGTGCAACTATCTTATTTTTAGTGCTCATTTCTGAAACGGCACATGCTGGGTTGAGCGGTGGTTCCCAAGTGCTGGGGCTCCGAGTGCTGGGCCTTACAAAGATGAGTAACGTTTCCCCACACACTCCGCAATGCTGCTACTCCCAATATTCCTTTTCCCTTCTCCTCGCAGCTGCTGAGCGGTGCAGGTGGAAGGGGTGCGTGGAAACCTGGGTTCACTGCCCTAAGAACTTCCCTCTTGGCACACGAGGGAATCAGAAAGGCCCAACTACAGCAGAAATCCTTCCCTGCTGCTGACAGACACACAGCTGGGCACTTGTTCTAGGCCTGACAGACACTACTGCGTTCAGGAATATTCTAAGGATATTACAGTGAAAAATTCTAATTTCAGAAAGTATTATACTAGTACATCAGTCTTAATGAAGTAAAAGCTACAGACAGTTCTTTTCACATCACCAGACATGAATTACAAAAAAAGGAGTAAAAGCTGAGTCTTTTACAGTGTAATATTTCGTTTATTGGTGTCTCCCTCAAGGCCACGTTGATGCCATTCTCAGCTTGTCCCGTCAGACCTGGCACCGCTCGGCACGCAAACCAGAACGTCAGCAACGCGGCAGCAGCCAGACGGTCTGAAACCAGCACAGATAGTGACACGGAGCAGTGCGCACACCCCAGTGCCGCTCTGCAAGCGCACGCCAGAGGATTGCAAACAAACCACCTCAGGAAGCAATGTTCCGAGACCTGAGCCATCCAGCTAGCTTATGTGTCTATAGACACAGCGTTAACATAAACCTGTCGCAGCGTACGTAGCCAAAAGTCACAGAAATTATTCCTCTATTAATAAATGCCAATATATAATATAGGGCTTTTTTAATGTGACTCACCATACAAGAACAAAATGTAAATGCACAAGTGAGGTCAGAAGATTGTTTTATGGGATGTAACAGAAATAGTGAAAAGCATGTTGTACAGCCTGAGGGTGGTTTATGTCACTCACAATCAAATCAGCACAAGAAAGCGTTTTGCAATTTTAATTTAAAATTGGAAACGGTTCTAACGACAGCATTCCATGGCTGCAGATGCACCGAGTCCTACCTGCTGTTAAATTAAATGTTCTTCCCTTTGGTGAGGCTTGGAACGGAGAAAACCAGTTCAGCACAGAGCCCACCACAGGTATCTGTCGCAGCAGCCCCTGCGGAGCACACAGTGAGCGGTGAGCAGCCAGCCCGCGGGGGACAAGTTATTTCGGGTTTCCCAGGTAACTCGGGTTTATGCCTTACCTCTTCCAGAAGCCGTTCTTCATTTGCTTTCTGGAGCTGAAGTTGTGCTTCCTGTATCCCTTTTCTAATAACTTCAGTCATGTTTTCCAACAACTAATAAAAACCAGAAATTATTATATATATTATTTGGACTCGAAATTGTCTTTTTAATTCAGGTTTTGGGGACGCAAACAGTGTCGTCAGATATTTTTCTAATTTAAGACTGTATTTGGCAATCACTACTTTGTTATGACTGTAAATTAAAGAATGTACAGGCTGACTGCAAGATTTTTAAAAGATATACCCAGAGGACAGAATGTCATTTTAAACAGGAGTGGTATGTGTTTTTCTTTTACTTAGAAATGAGCCTGTGACCCAAATTCTTCAAAGTTCTGCTTGGCACAGAAGTGTTTGTCAGATCCTGAATCTGGGAAGAATTTTTAGGTTTATAGAGTCAATTTTGCTTTCTAGAAGTACCCAGGACTCCAACCAGCCTCACAGGCAAACAAACCACCTCACCCTCAAAGCAGCGCAGGGGCTTCAGGAATGGCCAGAAAGTCTCCAGAAAACACTGCTAGAAATATTTCATTGCCAAACCCAACATATTCCCATTGGCAGGAATAGGATTTCTGACATTCTCTTTTATTTTTTTAGGTGAGGAAATGAAATGCCCAACACCAGAGGAACAAAAGGACAGACTTTCCTTTGTGATACTGGTCATTTAGTAATTCTACTTCAGAGAACATTTGGAGAACTCTGATCAGGTAAATCCTTTAACAAAAAAGAATTAATCATCAGCTTTATTACTTCAATAAGAAATTCGTAATTTCCATTTTTAAGCCACCCATTTAATTTTTTTTGGTACATTTTAGGGCACAATCTTATCTTAAAGCTGGTGTAAACAATCTCAATCCCAGCTCAAAAATCAGCCCCCACCTTCCCCTTTATTTAGTTTTGACATCTTAAATTTTAGTGATAAAATGAGCCTGTTTTAGTACTACTAAAGTTTTTCATTAGAACTCATGAACACAGGACCACGAACATAAATCAGGACACCCTCAGAATATCATAATCCTCTAACAGAAGTTCTCCCTATGTGGACACAGATTATTATTTCCACAGTCGTAAAGACAGTTTATTGCAGGCAAGTACAGTTTACTTTCACAAAGAACAAAACCATGTCCTGAAGCCAGCGTGGAAGGGAAAAAAAAGAGGTGCCGGAATGCTCTGTGATTTATTAATACGTACTCTGGAATTCTCTTCAATTTCTCTGCCTGTTGCTGCGATAGTTTCAACTAACTCGGACACGTCCAGGTCCTCAGTCACCATGCCAATATAAACGCAGTTCTTCTGCCCGCCAAATTCGGGACCTGTGAGCACAGGGAGAATCAAGTCTTTGTCGCATACAAAACTGCATTCTGGCCATAGATACCACACACATGCTTGTGAATTGAGAAATCTTAATACCACCACCCCCCCCTTCAGTAATTAAGTGGAATATCCACACAGGTATACATTATGCAGACTAAAAAAAAAAAGCTCAGCCCTGTGGGTTTTCAAAAAGAGAAGAGAAAACAACATCTAAACAAGAAAAACAGTGGATATTTTATACAGCAAAGGAGTTGTAAAGTAAGTATCAGGGTTGAATATGCTTCAAACTCGTTACTTTCTGCCATTTACCCATTACTTAGTTTCACTAGGGCAGTATATTACTGAGAGCTAGATCAGAGTTCTGAGAAAACAAATTAATAGTACTTCAGCTATAATGTGGCCCTATATAAATGTGAAGGTGCTGCTAATTATCACAAGAGTCACATAAAGCTTTTAATGTACTCCCAGAAAGCAGCGAACTGGCCAGTGTGTTTCAGTGAGATCTGCTTTTCGCTAACGAGAAGGCTCAGTTTACACAGAGGAAACTCCGCTGCTTTCATCTGTTCTGACACGGAAACACGTTTGGGTCTCGTCGCTCAGTTTTCACAAGTATTTCTGAGAACTGTGCACCTTGCTTACCCCGCACAACGTTTATGAGCTCACATGGGTGAGGAGCAAACACAGTTAGAGATGTTTCTGCAATAACCATACACGCAGCAGTGTAGTTCTGCATTGCGACAACCTGTGTCCAAATGACCCGTTGAACCATTCTAACACAGCCAGTGACGTGACCCTCAGCTCCAACAGAAGTTTTTTAAATAGCGCAATTACCCAAAGAAAAAGTGAGATCCGACTCCAGTTCATTTAGCTTTTTCAGAAGTTCTGTATTGATTTTTTCTAGCTCCTTTTCTTGTTTGTCATCATTCTTCCCATCACTGTGATAGTTGTATCTTCAAACCAAACCAGAAGATAGTGATTTCGCTTCATAGTACATACAAAAATACATATACATTTAGCAGATTTCTACAAATTTCTGTATTTTACAAACCAAAAACCTCAAAACCAAGTTCAACAAGTTTACTGCCACTTGTCATTGGAGATTTGGGGGTGGGAGGAGGTTGCTGCTGCAGCCTTAACTGAACACAACAGATTTGTAGGTAATATACTGGTTATACTTCAGCTGCTTTGACTGTACAGAATCGTTCCCAGAAGACTCTCTCAGAGGATCAGAACAGACACTTAGAGGGTTTTATTCAGTATATTTGTGAATCTCCCAATAGATAAAAATCTAAGCTGCCTCCAATATTAGAACTGTTGTCCTAATTTTGCTAAAACAGCTCTTCAGCTTTTCTTAAAAAAAAAAAATTTCAAGCAACATGAAGAAGGTAATTTTAAAAAAGCCCTCAAAAACTGGGCACAAAGCCAGCAAACAATACATACAGATCACCACTACAGAGATCACATATTCCTTTCTTGTTAATGCACAGTCTATCCAAATACATAATGAAGAAAATATTGAAAAATTTACCTTACAACACCTAATCCTGGCCAGCTGAGATCTTCAATATACAACAGGCCTACAGTTCTTCTCACTTCTTGCTCAAATTCCTCTCTCAGTTGCAGTGTACTTGTCAACACTGGTATCTTCATTTTTAAGCAGTCTACTAACTGATCAACATCTTGTATTTCGGTTCCTAGAACTAAAGAGCCGATGTGTTAGTGTGTAATAAAAGTGAACGGACACACAGAGAGATGTCTGAGTTAAGCAATCTGTAAAGAAGCCAGTCTGTAAGTCAACCATAAATATAATTTACAGATAGTAATGAAATATCTTCACCTCTGTAACAGTGTTTTTTTCTGCAGTTATATATCCACTGATACATCAAAATGGAGAGAGCTAAGGATTTCATAAAAATAAGCTAATCAAAAGGATTTTTTTACGTTACAGATTTATCAGGACAATGCCCTTTTCCATTACATCATAAAAATTCCTCTTCCCGTAGCCAAACAGATAATGACTTAGGGTTTTTTTTGTTTTAAACCAGCATGGAACCTAACAATCAACCAACCATAACAGCATCACCAGGTGATTTATTCAAAAACATACATTTCTGTGTGCAGCAGGATTCTCTCATGCCATGCATCACCCTGAGCCGTGGCAAGTGCTCTGTGCATCCGCCGAGCCTAAACTAAGTATGTACATGGTGCTGGCTTAAATGTGAAATTAAAGACACCTTCCAAAACACAGATTCTTATTCCCCCCATCAGTAATTATAGAAAAAACCCTACAGGTTTAGTAAATAGTTGTTCTAATTAAGTAGCTATATTGTGGACACAAGGACCATCTCAGTGTTGAAACACCTGGGTAGAAAGGTCAAGCATCTTGTATTAAGCAGCTGAGATACAGGAAGGGAGGGATGGTTTATCCTTCATATTTCTTTTATAACTGTCAGAAACAAAGATCTTTTTGCCTTGCTTATCCTACTGAATTTAAAAAATAATGAGTAAAAATCTTTCTCTGCAGAGGCAGGGAGGCAATGTCACCCACAGCACCTGAGGTACCTCCAATGCACCCACTGCCAAGGCACAGAACGGTAAAGCCAAGATAGTTTTGTTTATTAAAAAAAAAAATCCTCACCATATGAGAATATACTGGAGAGTTTCTTGATTATCTCTGCTTTTACGCTAGGAGATGGTTGTACAATTGTACAGCGACCCCCAGTTTTTACAGGAGGACGTTACCTGCAGCAGTCATGAGGGGGCTGAACCGCACACACGTGCCCTCGTCTTCCAGCTCCACCACGTCGACCCCGCTGGCCGGGACCAGCTGCGCCAGCTGCTCTCCCAGCTGCCGGCACACAACACAGGGTGAGCTACACGTGTAATCAGAGGTTCCTGCAAAACTGTCACTGAGGATGCCGTGATTATTACAGAATGAACCCAAAATAATTATGTGCTGAGCTCTCTGAAAGCAGAGGTTTCTAGAATTAATCCTCTTAAGAGCTGGAAAAGACAGACTGTCTGTCCATGAATACACAGATATGGTCAATGAAGTATCTAGCTGATTAAAAAAAGAGCTCTAAAGTTTTCACATATTCCCACAGGACCAAGAAAAAAAAAATCCACTACCAAAAGCTTAAGATGCAGTAATAATTTCAGTAGTAATTACATGTAAAACAATCAGAAGTGTGAAAGCAACTTTGCTTTAGAGTGAATTCATCTTTTAAAACCAAATGCCCACTTGTAACAATATCAGATCAAAAGTAATTGTCAAACTAATCTACCAAAGGTTTGATAATTACTGCTGAACCCCTGGAAGCATTCCACTGTCACTTCTTTTTTCCTAAAGAGAAAAAAACCATCCATTCTTACCCACTGATTGAAAGTGTCATAAATGTGTCTTTCGTTGCTTATTATAGGGTGCTGAATAGTTGAGGCCTGGGCAACCTGCGAGGTCTGATCTGAATCCAAAGATACAAGAATCACAAAAGTCCATTTTTACTTACTTAATTAAACAAAAGGCGACCTAAAATTCAGATAAAAGACAATTACATTTCCCAGGTAATGTAGCACATCTACAGGATGTACTGGACCTCAAGCAAACTAACAAGGACTTTTTTTAAAAGTTATGTCAAACGTGACAAATACTACAAGTAAAACAGAGAACTGAATATATTTGTTTTAAAAACAACCAATAAAATACTTCGTGCAGTTTTGAGGTTCAAATGCCTCAACAGAAATAAAAACATTTTTTCCACAAAGCAAAATCCTGTCACAACAGGCTGCAATATTTAATTTGATGCAGTCAGCTACTTTAAAATCAAGTTTTAATGATTACTTTCTGCTATAAACCACACCAAAATGCGACTAAGAATTTTAAGGCCATTATACACATAAAACATGCAGAAATGGCCAAAGATTTCACAATACATCCTTATAATTCAAGAGGGTGACTTGGCCCTAGTAAAGCTTTCCAGATAAATGCATCCATGTACAAAGCAATCCACCAACTCACCACACCAACATGAACAGTTTTACTTTCTAAGTGCAACCACGAATTAGATTAAAACCCAACACAACCCTCCTCCATGCCCAACATGAAAAATCCAGGGATCAGTAAAATCAACACTCGTAACAAAACTACAAAGTTTTGTAGTAGTCTTTTGTCTCATCCCAGCTTTTCTCCCAAGTAGCAAGTGACAGGACAAGAGGAAAAAGCCTCAAGTTGCACCAGGGGAGCTTGTGGTTGGATCTGGGAACAATTTCTTCCCCAAAGGGCTGTGGGGCATTGGAACAGGCTGCCCAGGGCAGTGGGGGAGTCACCATCCCTGGAGGGGTTGGGCAGACGGAGATGAGGTTCTCAGGACATGGGGCAGTGCCAGGGGTGGGTTTATGGTTGGACTCAATGATCTTTAGGGTCTCTTCCAACCTAAATGATTCTATTCTTTCTGAAGGTGGACATTTCCCCCCACTCAGAGCGTACACACACAAACCCCCCAATGTCCACCATTGTCACTGACAGAACAAAACTCAGCCAAAGACATTCTGCTCAGAGCCACGTACGGTGTGGCTACTCCATACACGTGACTATTGCCAGAGTTGTTCCTAATGTTTTCTGCTCTTTTTAAAACTATTGCAACAGCAAGTGTAGTCAGTAACACACAGAAACGTGGTACTTGCAAACAGCTGCTAGAAGTTGAGAGGGAGCAGAAAGCTTGAACAGAGCCAAGGAAGATCTTCCGTCCTCAACACAACCAGAGCTGGCAGCCTTGGAGACCTCCCTCAGCTGCTCTACACATCAAGTCACACACAAAACTCTCCTCACTCAAGAAGGCAGAACATGACTTGCCATGGAAATTCAAACCACTGCAGTCTATAGCTAAAAAAAAGCAGCTATCGCATGTATGGATTCTATCACTAGACCATGACCAGCATTCACAGCCTTTCTAAACCCTTGTTACGCAGGAAAAGTGCACTACAGAACATTTATCTCAAATTCATTTTACAAATTAGGAGTTAAACTATAAAGAGAAGGGGGTTGGTTTTGTTTTTAAATAAATCATATACCTCTATTTGAATATTCCCAGAAGAACTTGAAAACCACGACTGGTGAACTCAGTTCATCTTCGACCTTAAAAATTAAAACAAATATAGATATATTTCACACATATTTTAAAGATTTAACACAGTATATAGTTCCTTAGACTGCTGAGCAAAGCAGATCATTTTGTTTTGACAGCAGTAACAATGATCACAATACTTCACTATTAGAAGTTAATTGTAGGAGTGCGAGCAAACACGTGGAAAGTAAATCATTATTTAGATTATTCAGATAAAACAGAATTGTATTGATTCAAATGATGCATAATTAAAATTCGGGCACTATACAGTAAGAAACCTAAGAATGTTCATTAGCAAATATACCATACTAAATAGTTTATTTAGCTTTAAGCATTTTCAGACATTAACATGTAAAAACCAAAAAATCTCTTGGAAATTGCCCCAGAATCATTGGAGAATATCAAGAAAGTTCCAGAAGAAATAACAAGATGATAACTGATTCTACTTTGGGGGTAGGAGAAATGGGCTGGGCAGCCTCTGGAGGCAAATCTGCGGCTACTTTTCACAATCCTACAAGTGCAAGATTATTTCAGTAGAAGTGGGAAGTTCTAGAGCAATTTGATCTCCCAAGGTCACTAATACTCTTGGAAAAACAATTTTTACAGAAACAGTTATTGTCACTCAGAATGATCCATGAATTATCTATTGCCCCAGAAAACTACGCTGAATCTATTTTCTATACATCAAGTGTCAATTAAAATTGGAGGGCTGATAAAACCATGAAACCCTGTTGAACGGGACATCTCACAGAAACTGAATTTGGAATGAAGACATTAGATGTAATCGCTAAAACAATTTCTGGTGTAAAAACCTCATCCTGGGTAATTTTTGTGTATAATTTCACAGGGTTCACAGGATCACCCCAACAGCAGGGGAAGATGCAGCCCAAATGTATTAGAGAGGCTCACAGAAACTGGTTTCACTGGTATTGCTGAACAAATCCATAGTTCAAATGGAATTGAATCCACTTCTGGAAACAATTTCTGGATGTTGCCCTGTCAGCTCCACTGAGTACACAAGAACACAGCAACGGAACAAATACAACCAAGAGGTCACACACAACCAAGCCATATAATTTCCTTGAATGCCAGAACTTAACTAGAAAGATACCAGGCACCTTCAAAACAATGGTTATGATTTAAGTAATATTTTAAAATAACTTTTAAAATCAAAGTTATTCTTGGCATTTAACGATCAAAGACTAAGCTATACATCCAACATATTAAAGATAAACTGTACCGAAGTTTTAATGAAATCCAGGTTTTTCAAGTTTTCCAGCAACCTTTGGCTCTAGAAGACCACAGCAGAAGGGAAACAAAAGGAAGACACAAATACACAGTTTTAGAGGGTGAAAATTATTCTGATAAACATGAAACAGTCATTACTGTAGTTTCTAGTTCTGAACAAAACCCTACGAGATGTCAGGAAATTCATCCAGATCTTACTTGTAAGTTTAGAATGTAATGGAAAAAGATTTTCTGGTTTTAGTAAAATGTTGACTACAAAGTGATTTCCATCAAAATAAAGTCTTAGTGCATTTGTTGAGAAAATTCCAGATATATTACAAGTCCATTGACTAACTAAAGCACATTGCGTAGCAGAACAGTTAACTTTTGCAAAGCTACCATAGCAACTGGTTATGATGACTTTCCTAAATTATTTTCATTAGAAAAGACTGTGCTTTAAGACTATTCATAGACTATTATAAAAGCTAAGATCAATCTTAGATGCCACAAAATCTTAATGACTAATACTTCATCACTCTTGTCTTTTGTGCCAATAGCTTCTTCATTAATCATTACAGCAACTTTCCATTCTGCCCTTCTTTCAGTTTTCAGCAAGTGCTGTACCTTTAAGCAAAAATGTATTTTATATAAACAATGCATTTTTAAACACATTTTACTGGACTTTCATTTTTACTAGGGTAAGGACGCAACTTAAAAATAGCGCACTTGCCATTGTAAAAAAGAAAAAGATTATTTTAGTTTGTTTAGAAAGAATGAAGTATTTATCATTTAAAAAACTCAAAATTTATAGGCTGATAGTAAAAGCACATCCCTCCCGCAAACACTCTACTCTGATTTCATAGTTTGTAACACGACACGAACCAATATGCTATGCTGTCAACAACTACAGTATTTTTAGTTGATTCTTCTACAATGCATTACAATAATCCAAGAGGTGTATTAACAGCTATTAAAAAAACATTCCTAAATGCAATGGTGCCCCCTGACAGGCACTGGGATAGCGCTTGTACTACCCTTGCGATCTGAACCTTGTTTCTGCTTGGAGACTCAGACTGTTCAATCAGGGGGTGGGGATTCTTCGGAAGAGTCTCAAACCCACGCTCAACAAACAACACGCCGACAACTTGCTCACCAGTTGCGAGGCGTGTTTTATCCTCTCCACAATCCCGTCGTGGCCCAGGTACTGCAAGGAGAGCCACAGTGGCAGCGCGCGGAGCTTCTCCACAGCCTGACTCGACGTCAGCCCTGCTGCTAAGGACTACGGAGGAAAAACAAGAAACAAACCGCTATTAACCTCTCTTCAATTATTCCATTTTTGCCAGCTTGTGGGATGTGTCACAGCTTAAATAGGGGAGCTTTTGCAAATTATAATTTAGATGCTTATGAACAAGACACTACAGAACTAAAAGTGAAGTCTCGAGATCTTGAGAATAATGCCTGAGAAGTTCAACGTACCAAAGACGGGTCCTCGTGTCTGTAGAGCGTCACTGCAGGAACAGCCGGGAGACCCAGCCAGGAACCCAGAGTCAGAGTCATGCTATCACACTTTGTAGCAGCCTGAAGTTTATTACAATAAGCGGAATATAAGCCGTACATATTTTGATTAGATGATGACCTTAAAATCTAGAGCACATTATTACATTTCCAGATATAGTAAAACATACCAGTACAGAAGAGGAGACATAACCCGAAGCCAAAGTTGCCAAATTCACACTAGAAAAATAAAGCAGTTTTAGCACATATTAAATATGTATTAAGAGGTAGCCTTTTAACATTCAGTTTAAATACTTCATGTTGATGTGTAAAGGGAGGTAACTTTCATTTGTATATTTTTCATTACTGCTGCAGCAGTTGTTTTTAAATTTTTAAAGAATGTTTAAAACTAAAGTTGATGCCACATCCATTTAAAAAATTGTGAAGTGTTACTGTGAAACTGATTTTCAACAAGAGATTTGCACTCAATAAAATAAGTTCTAGTCATATTAATACATCATCCCCCAAAATACTACCCCATAATTCAGCATCAATTTGGTATAAAAAATAAATAACATGCAAATATAGCACTATATAAAGAAATATCAGGAGAACCAGAATCCAGGGCTCAAAAAAAATAACCTTAGAGCAATTAAGTCTTCTTGAACATTGTCTAATGCTTGGAACAACTTCTCCTCATGGTTTAATCCTCTTCCCAGTTACGCTGCACCCTGCACTTGCAGCAGTCCTCCTGACAACCTTCATTAAAGTGTCATCTCTTCCACACTCATCTCATTCTCAATAATCAGTGTATAATGGCTCCCCTGACTTGGCCTATAAGGCCTTTTTATTTGGATTCCAAGCTGTTCAAAGCAAGGGCAGATTACATCTGAGTAAAAGTAACCACTAACCTATGCTGAAATTACTGCTCCAATTAATTATTCCTCTATATGTAAAACAATCTGTGTCTCATATAATGACAAAATTATAACCATATAACATGCTTAATATGGCAAAAATAAACATGGCCCTATGGTCCCTACCAGCTTGTTAGCTGTAAAATCACATGCTATCTGTTAGTCAGGCTTCTTAATGAATATAGTTATGAGAAATAAATGTCAAGTTTCATACCCTTCTACATGGAGCCACATATTATACTGCTCACAAAGTTCCTTCAGCCGGCCAAGTTTATCTGTGTGTCCAGCACCTGGGGTCCCTGGGTTGAGAAGGAAAGAAAAGCAATCGCAAAGTGTAAGTACACAAAATAGGGCTCAACATAAAAGGACCTCTTGTACTGTTGTCAAAAGGAGGAGGTTTAAAGAAAGCCCACTACACAATATTTGTATCTGGTTCATCATGACTTATGAGTAATCAGAATTCTAGACAAAAAATAGAGATATTTGTTTGGCTTGTCAATATATGTTAAAAATACATAGAAAATTAGATGTCCTCGGCACTCAAAGACCCAACAGCCTCAGATAAGAAATGCAGAAGACGTTTTTGACATGTTCCAAATATGACCTCAACTAAAGGAAACTAAACCAAAACTAACATCTCTGATGTTTTTCCAAGTCCAAAGCAAGTAACAGTCACCACCTTCATTTGTACTTAAAACAATTAGCAGCTCTGTTTAATTAACTAGAAGAAGAATATAATTTTTAAAACTAAAGTTGATGCCACATCCATTTAAAAAATTGTGAAGTGTTACTGTGAAACTGATTTTCAACAAGAGATTTGCACTCACTAAAATAAGTTCTAGTCATATCAATACATCAACTGACATAAGCAGAACTGCAGCAGTACAATCCAACTTTAAATCAGTTAAATAAAAACACCTCTATACAGATATTTATTGTGTGGTCATTAAGATATTTCCTGACATTTTTTGACATGCAACCACTAAGCTGGTTAAGAAAACATATTTTTAATTTGGTTTTCCTATATATTAATGAAATAGTGTGGAGTTGTTTGTCCATAGCACTTACCAGCATTGGCCACAAGCAACAAAGGCAGTTTTCCAGACTCAACATCATCTTTAATTAATCTGTCCAACAAAGCAACATCCTGTTATCAATAAGAAAAAGATATGTATTTATAAATATGCTTGTCAAACAATACAGAATTGTTTCTGCTGAACTGGTAAAATGTGTTAAGAGTGAAAATGGACAGCACTCCAAAGTTCTGTCTTTGTGTTTCTTCTTCTCAAAGGTAAAATAACCTGAAGGTCAGATAAAGCATTTGTGAAAAATACAACACAAATACATTACGTAGCTTGTAAACGTACATCTGACTACACCTAATCTGTTGATCTTGGATTAAAAAGCACCTTACTACATGCCACAAAAAATATCTTGCAAATGACAAGACAAAGATAGAAGCTGCTGGTTTTTAGATATCAATCTACAATGTGCACAGTTGTAACACCAAAGACAGCTGTATGAAAAAATAACTACATTAATAAGCTTTTCCTAACAACATACTTGACATTCATTTAATGCAGATTAAAAAAACAGAGCTCTCAAGGAAGACAAACTTACCATTTGATGTTGAGATCCAAACATAGTGTTACAAGGCACACGGCACATGCAAGAAAGGGGTAGCCCTAGCTGTAATAAAAAAGATGGAATTTCAACAAGTGAGACATACCCATTTCCAGCATGCACAGAAATAGAATGTGATGCAAAAAATACGAAGGGGGCCTGGGGAATCAAGGTGTCTTACATTTTGCTCTTTAACTTGGAAGATGGCTAGACAAGTAAAATCTAGTTGATCATACCCATCACCGAACAGAAGGTTCAGTAAATTAAGAGAACTACAGTTACAGACTAGTTTGTTTTATCCTTTCATTTAACAGAAACTGAATTAATGTCTGATTACTCAGTTCCAATTGTCTGCTCTACCACATACACTGCTTCTCAAAATCTAAGATTACAATGCTATCACTTTTAAGTTCAGTGATCACCTAATGTAGATGGGTTATGTCATAAACAAAAGATAAGTTACCACTGTTATTGGCAGGACCTTCTCTGTACTCGGAAGCAAAAGGCTCCCAAAATACTGATTCTTACCAGTATTTCTTGTATCAAGACGTTTTGGTCAATAACTACACACAACACTTGGCTTACCAAAGACACCAACTTACTCCAATGAGCTTTTACCACCTACTTCCAAAGGTGTTTTGGCCAAGACAAGTTCCATCTATGACACCATTTTTATTTCTCTGTAGTCTACATTTTTAATCTGTTAGCAGCACCTCTGCTGCCTTCACCAAAGATATGACACAAAAAGGCCCTAAGAACTTGAGTCTTCATTTCAGCACATGCTAAGTCTGAAAAAATATCACGAGTGCACTGAGTGTTAGGTATGCAATACAGAAGTCTGTAACAGCCTTAATTAGCTTATGCAAGTCTACAAACATTCATGAAATAAATACTTTGCAAACCCAACAAGTTTTAAACATAATTAGGAAGAACTGAGTTTCTTTAAAGCACTGGGTTGTGGGGGTAATCTTGCTATTGCAAACAAGACTTTTTGAAACGGGATCAGCACAGCCTACTTCTCCCTCGCTGTTTTCCCCTTAAAAAATTATAATGTTTATTGAAAATAAGTATACAGGGCCATCATTCAGTACAAATTTTGCAATAACTCAGTGTTTGGAAATCCAGTATGTTTGGGCTTGGGTCTTTGTCACTATGATCAACAGTTCATGTAACACATAATGTAACCTAGAAACAATCACTTGTGGGTTTTTTTTTGTTGTTGTTTTTTTGTGTGTTTTGTTTGTTTGTTTCAAAGTTAGCATGTAGAATCCTTTCGCTGGAAATATTAAGAACATTCCTCTTCCTCCCACTGTATTTTTGCTGCAAAACACAGACTGTAAATGCAACCTGAAAGTATTTTTTCCAAACAGTTTTAATTCAAACATACAGAATCATAGAATAGTTTGGGATGGAAGGGACTACAGCTGCTGAGGTTACTCCCAGCATGGACTTTGCTTCCTTTGCCTATGTTTCGTAATTATGTTGGAAATCACAATTAATAAAGCAATACCAATATACTGTATAATATTTTTGTATTACTAGCTTGCAGATATTTGGCTGGCATCAAAGTATGGTTTCACCTCAGATTCGCTTCATCTCCCACCCTGTTGTGTTGCTGTTCAGTCACATTGCTGTTGTTTCTACCATCAGGAAACATACGTAAGTTTTCAAAATCACCGAAGTTATGCTTTTCCTAAAATCCATGTTTTTGATGCCAAAGGTCATTCCCCATTCTTCAAAATGCCCCTTTTCATTCTGCATTTCAACAGCCAGACACATCATGCTGAGCCTTAGAAACATATATAATTTTATAAGCTATAAAAATCTATTATGTCCATAGAAAGGCAAAGAAGAGACAAGAAAGAAAGGAATCTGCTCATGAGGAATGCTGATGAAGCAAAGAGGAGAGCTGCAGAGTGAGCCTGCTCATCTTGCCTGGGGATACAGGTATTCAGTCAACATAGTGGCATTGTGAAAAATCTGGAAGAAGCTTCACTTCTAACAGTGGAAGTTCCAGGCAGACACATGGATTGAAAGGGAAACTTCCACTGGCCCAAACCAATTGACAAGACTGCTGCCAGTACTGTACCTCTGTACTGCCAATACCGGTCTCTTGCAGGAAAAGTCTGAATATATTGTTTGAATCTAAATATCAAGTAGACAATATGAAGCCAGGTAAGTTCTACTTGCAGCTAAAGCCCCAATAGATCCACTTTACCTGGTTGCAGAGAGCTTGGCCCAGGCCTGTTCTAGATGCAGAACTGATGTATATGACAGGCTGCTTAATATATAGCACGTTAAATCCTTCTATTGTATAATCTTCGTAGCGCGTGTGAATAACAAGTCGACAGATTTTTAGGAGACCTTCACGGTCATCTTCATGATAATATGCTGATCCATTTTCATACCTGCAAGAAAAGCTGAATAAATAGGACCACCAAAACCAGCAGCTAGTTCAGTGACTAAAATTACACTGACCAGAGAAGGAGCTCACGAAGCAGACAGATGAATAAAAACCCCTTCTATTTTCCCAGGCTAGACTAGAAGGAAACTTTGATGAGATGGGCAGAGTTTAACAATGGGGGAAGCCTAATACATATTTTCATTTAGACTCAGAGATAAAGAAAGAAAAAACATCTGGGTTCCTAAGGATTTCCCTCACAGAGTTCAAAACCTTGCTTACTAAGAGTGGAGAGAGGAGGAAACACACCAAAGGCTTCATTTGGGTTTAATACATATATAAATTCTGTACTGCTAATTTTAAAGACAACGCAACCTGACATTCTTTAAGTTCGTAACATTTGAATGAGACACATGAAAAAAGGTAAATGGGCAGAAACCTGCAAACTTTATTACGAAATGACAAATCAATATATTTTGTAATACCCCAAATTACTGATATGATTTGTATTTCAAAGAATTTGAAAACAAGACCACAATTTAGTACAATCTATTCAGCACACTGCAAGACAGTTTTCCAGATGTTTTAAATATCTGAGTTACATAAGTATATTTTTCCCCAAGAACATTTTAATGATTTTACAGTTATTTCACCTTCAATCTGATTTATTAGGCATGTTTTCTTGGGGCTCACGGGAGGGTGGGTGTCTGCTCCTCCCCCACTTTTTTCACCCTTCTAAGACCCAAACTCAGATCAGCACATCAACGTTCATAGTCAAGAAACAGGAGCAAAGTAACCAAAGAGGAGGTAAGGTCTGAGTGTTCCACGTGGGGGGCCATCCCTCAGCAAAGGGAACAGCAACAGTGGAAGTTGTAGGTCTGTCAATTTGTTAAGCAACTTGCAAGACAGATTTTTCTTTTAGCATTTCTGTGAAACCACCTAATCACTGGTCTTGCACAATGTAAAGAGCAGCATTTATCAACAAATTTACTTGATGTAACCTAAGATTTTTTTCAGATTTTATCACAGGTTATCTGATGCCCAAATAGTATTCCAGAATTAAACTCCAGAATGACCCATGTGCACACATTCACTTCGCCTTCATACAACAGTTTTGTGATCTAACCTGGGCAAAGGGAAATTCCTCTGGTGTCGCTCACAGCACAGAAATGTCACGAAGCATGAGGCAGCTCACAGCACCATATTTGTTCAGTGCTGTTGCCCGTGGGTCACCAAACCTTGGGGACCACAGTCCAACAGATACTCACAAAATCGCAATGTTACTGAACATTCGATTCAACACAGAGATATTTCTTTGTTAGCCATGCCATTTAAAAACATCACCAACACACTCTCTATATACGCATACATTTGTCAAAACAGCTGGATTATTCACAACTTCTCAAATTTCATCATTGCACAAAGTTTCAACATCTTTAAGTCGAAGACAGATAAAGATAATAATTGAATTTATAAAAATATTCTGACAGAGGTGAGCTCATCAAGGCAAGAAAAATCCTTTGTAATTCTAACAACTAAATTTGGGTTAACTTCAGTTGCATTTTTACTGTTTCATCTTGTCCTGTACTAAAAAAACCACCCAAATAAATCTTCTCCATCACACTGGAAAGATTATCTGAAAGATACAGTATCATAAGAAGGAGAAAGTTTGGGGGTGTTGCTGTTGTTTTTCTTCTTCAGGAAAGAAAAAAAGGAATTTCTAATCAGTCAAGCCCCCCTGACTTCAGTACCCACACACAGCTGATTTCCATTCTTCTCTCATGGAACAGTTTAAGATATTTACACTACATGATGAAACAGGCATTTATTAAAGATGTCATTGCACTGTAAATTTCAGTACTGTCACCTACCATACCTGGAAAAATAAACAAGATCCAGGAAGAGCAAAGGTGAAGTTAACTGAAAACATCTTTTAAAAATATGAAGCACTCCAAGCGTCAGCAATGCAGAATATGCCTCAAGAACCAAGAATTTAGTTAAATGATTGACCAACTGTATGTCTGTGACTGTCCTTTGGCCCTTAGCTCCACCATATAGCCCTTATAAAAAGATTTTATGGCAACCACGTTACTAAGAAGTTCCTACTGTTCAAGAAGAAATCTCTTTAAAAAAAAAAGTGATGTTTCAGACCTTTCAAAGGATATTTTTAAATTTGTGGCATGGTAGCTTCTTTTGTTGACATCCTCAGTCCAGTCACACATATTTTTAAACAATTATCACTACCTAGTCATACATAAGCTATTCCCAGTGACTCACCTGAAAAGCCTGCAGAGCCAGAGCGTAGTATCCGAAAGGATCCTCGTTGTAAGTTTTCGCAGCCTTTCCCTATCCAGCACTGATATATACGCGGCCAAACTATGGCCCAGCAGAGCCATGTGCCCCTGTTCACCAACATTTTGAAGTCTGCAAGCCAGAACAGAGAAACTGAGGCTAAATACAAGTCATGCACATCACAGTCATTTTAGGTGTGTGCACTTTACTGTAGAGGGGCAGAATTGGTTGACATGCAATTTTACGTATTTAGCAGAGAGCAGTAAATTATAGCACAGCATGTGACATACGTGAACGCCAGTGTAGACAAAAGCACAAGCACATTATCTGCACTGGGGCTGCAAGTCTGCTCTGAACACATACCTGTCCCTCCTCACGCAGAGGAAACGCAGGAGACTTATCAATAGCTTTAGAGGCATAGTTTTCATTAGTTTGTTGGTTTGTATTTGTTATTATTTGTTAGGGTTTTTTGTTTGTTTTCTTTTTTAATCACTAAACTATTTTTCAAAGCTTAGTTTTCAATAATGTTCTGCAGATTGGTTAGTATTATTTCCATTTTACAGAAAAATGGAAACCAATTCTATTCCTTTTTTCTTCCTCTTTAAACTCTACAGGGACAGATGGTAAAGCAAATTACTAGTATTCTAAGTTTTGTAAGATCTCAGACTTGAAAAACACTTTCAGAAAGTAGAAAGCAAAATGAGCTGTCACATCAAAAACAATTTCCTTATATAATTCTGTTTAGTAATTAGTAATAAAAACTTCATAATTTTAAGGAGGCTTAATATTTTAAGAATAATTAAGCATAATTTTAAGAAGAAAGCTTCATAATTTTAAGAGTAATGTGTTATTCTGGTTCACTATATAATGTTAGTTGCCTTTTAAAAAGTTACATGCTTGCACAATATCTTTATACATTTAAGCATGTTGAAGTATAAGTTCTATAATAATCAGAATATAACAAAATCAGGTATCTTCCACATACAATCAATCATATTGGCCTTACCGGTAGGACTGTGAAGTTTCCTCTTCCTCCTCTCCATGCATGAGGTTCTGAACTAGTTGAAGGATGCTCACCATATCCTGGCCACTGGCGTAGTGGGGAGGGGAAAAAAAAAAACAAACAAAAAACACATCAAAAAGAAAAAAGGTAAGCACCAGCATCTAAGCAAGAGGTCATTTGGGACACTGCATGGTAAGACACGAAAAAAATGCTGCACTTGTACAGAATGCTGAATAAAGAAACAAAAGCGGCTCCTTGCTCTCAGAAAAACAAATTCACGGTTGCTGAATCAACCAATTAATTCAAAAACCTACTTAATTATAGTAGGACACTTCAATAGGTATCAACTCAGACACACAGGAAAACAGATCTACTGAAAAGTTTGACTTGACAACATGTAACTGCTTATTGCTACACAGCAGAGTAAGGTGACAGCTCAGGATCCAAATCTCTTCGCACGATGCAGCTCCAGCTCACAAACTCAGCACATCCCTTAAACACTTACCTACAAATACTAGTTTCTGGCACACAAAAGCTATAGCAGACTCCTGACATGATGCACTTTAATGCAGTAAAATAGGAAAAGACCCACAACACCTCAACTCTTACAATTCCAACTAAAATTTACAGTGGTGTAAGAACTTATCCTCTAACAGCTGAAATTGCTGTTTATTCCTAAAAAAGCTAATTCAGTGTCTCCACTCAAAAGCAAGTTTAGATTATATACACGAAAGACTTAAATAGATTTTGCAATATTTTCTGAGCTCGGGCTCCTGCAGGATCCTCTTCCAAAGATGCTACAAGCAATTTAAATCTTAGTTTTCAGGTACAATGATCTTGCTTGCCTTATGCAGAAGAGCTCCATACAATTTTTAAAGTGTGTGCTGTACTGAAAAGGTGGATGGTTTTGGTTTTTTTAAGGTTTTCTACCTTATCAGTCTCAGTTGAACCTTTAAATCTATACCACAAGTTTATCTGCATCTACTTTGTCTCAATCACAGCTGTATCCACCAACACTTCATTAAATTCCAACAGTTCAAAATTTCAGTCACCAAGCACAACTAATTTTTTTTTTCCCCTATGTGAGTATGTAAATAGTTGGCAGGATGATAATCTTTTTTCTTCCCCTCCCTTACGTGAGCATGGAAAAAGTTGAAGTCATGTCTGGCCTGGTAAACGTTCATGTTCGCATTAATACAGAAGTTGTCTGGAAAACAAACATGTTACACGTATTTTACAGATCCCGAAAAAAGCATTATCTAAAAATTGTTCTTGCCTACCTGCCTTGGAGTGGTCCAGGAATATCCTTCCGTGCATATTTCTTTTCATTTTCCTCCTCCAATTTTCTAAGTTAATGATACAAGAATAAACATTGTATTTAGTTCGTGCTTTATAATATCAAATATGCAGCTGACTTCGACTTGCAAAAATACATACTGACATGTTTGCAATCTATTTCACTGACAACAGCTTCATAAATAAATCAGAGACCAACAAAAAGTCTAGCTCAGACTGAATCAACGAGTTGCTAAGTTTTGGGTTTTTAGTTCTTTAACAGAAAATGCCAAACTTAAGATGAGTCTCATATATCTAGATATGTATATGTGAATTAACAGTTACTTGCACAGCAATAGGAAAAAAAAATCTAACATCTCTGAAAAAACAGACTCGCTGGACTTGCTCTGAATATTACAGAACATGCATAATAAAATATATATTTATTTTTAAAATCCCATCATTTGAGAAACAGTGGCAATTTGTATAGGTATAAGCTTGAAAGTGACAACGGATGTTACACTGCTATGAAAATTAGTTCTTTCCTGCTTAACAACAGTGACATTAATAATCCTTTGCACACACCTTTGATTGTCTTCCAGCATCTTCATTGCTTCATTGAGATTCTTTCCCATTTCTGCTAGAGTAGGGTCAACCATCTTTCAGGGAAAAATATAACAACTTTTAAGAAAAGACCAAAACCCATTTATCTTACTACTGTCCCCACAACATCCTCAATACGATTAATATATCAGATCAGGCAGATTCTTTTCATTAGTCTGTGTGTACTCATTTAAAAATAACAGTATGTTATTCAAAATATACAAAATGAGAACATACTACTAACCTAAAATAGCCCAAAAGAAAACTCAATTGGGATGCGGATTTTGTTGTTGATAGAACCATTTTCCACTCCCCCTCGACCTTTCCCAAAATCCTATTTAATTTCTAGATACCTCCTTTGGAGTCTCATGAATAATGAAAGAAAGAGCATCAGAAGGAGCTGAGAAGCACAAGGTGTTCCAGGTAAGCACTCATTACAATACTTCGGCTAAAAACTTAAGTATGTGCCACTTTAGCCCAACTGAACGATTTTTTTCTTTTTCATAAACATTCTACACCAGCAATAAAACTTCAACGATTCTGTTAAATGTAAAAATTCACATGCAGTCCTGTCCAAAAGAAACTATTATCACCAAAAACCTGCTAGAGACCTTAATCTTTCTACAGAGCATGAAAAACAGATTGATAACCTAAATGCAATAACAAGTCTTTCGGTGGCAAATCTCATTTAGAAATTATCCTTTTAGTTCACCTGCAAACTCATGGTTCTGCACCAAAGAAACCCATTACTACATCCTCAGCTGAGCTGACCCACCAGTCAGTTCTCACCGAACCAAACCTGGCCTCTCTGCCATAACAGTAACAGGGTGTGTGTGTATAAAATAAAAAACACAACAGAAAACCAAAACAAATCACAAAAACAACAACAAAACCCAGCACCAAAGGAGAGAGCAATCAGTGGATAGGTACAATGCTATCCTTACAAGAGTTACCTTCTTAAAAAAAAAAAAAAAGTTGTTTTGGAAGCTAAACACTGAAAAATTTGACCAAGGCAGGCTTTAGGTCATTGAGCATTTCGATGCAAATTCAGGGGAAAAATTGCATAAACTGACAGTACTTTTCTTTTTTTTTTTGAGATTGCCAGTTCAACTAAGAGGTATTCAAACATGTTAAAGTAATAATTCCGAGAAGAGGTTTAAAAAGCCAGTATTTCTTACCTAGCAAACACAAGAAATTATAATTTCAGACCACTCTAGCAAAGGCAGAAATCAAATGGCGGTTTTCCCATTTCCCCACTCAGATTTCCCTGACAAACTTTTACAACAACAGTTTTGAAAACAGATGAGAAGACATCTAATCCAAATACTCTTGTATATCTATGTTTTCCTATTTATATTTCCTATTATTTATTATTATATTTATTATCTAGTTAACATTACATTACTATCTTTATTACATATTTATTATTTTATTTCCTATTTAAACCAATTTTTAATCTTAATTTATGGGAGAGATACTCTTTAAGTAGCCAAGAGCAGACCTGACGTGCAGCAGGCAGTTAAAGAACAGCCTCACGTGCAGCTGTCTGGCTACACAAAACAGCTCAAAAATCCCAATTTCACTGCTGAAAACAGGTAACAAGATACTTGTTAAAGAGCCTGTCAGGATGGAAGGGCTTAAAAAAAAAAAAAATGGAAAAAAAAAAAATATCACTGAACTTATCTCCCCTGACCCAGTGACATGTTAAAGCCCAGTAAGCAGTATTTTCCAAAGAACTGGTTTTACTTTTAGGATGTCTCTTTTATGCATTTAACCCAAGAAGCCTGGCAGGAGCTTGCGGCACTGACAGGAACATTTATTCACTTAAGGATCAGACACCATCTAGAACCTTCCAGAAAATGTGAAAGGTATCAGCTGGTAGGGTCTGATTTACCTGTTGGTATTTGAAAAATAAATATGCCCCATCATGGAGGTCCAAGGTAACACCACAGCTAAGACCTATCACATTAGACAGCAAAAGCCTCCAAGATGCTCAGTTGACCCTGTTACAGTCTCTTCTCCCTTCCTCTGCTTCCCAAATGCACTGCAAACAGAGATTCCACAAATCCAACATCAACGCTTTTTCAAAATATGGGCCTGCAGACCAAAACCTCTGGTACTTAGCCCTTCAGACTGCTGCTAAGGCTGGGGGGTGTTAGGGGTGGTGGTTGTTAAAAAAAAAAAAAAAAAACAACTCCAAACAAGTTTAATATTTAAACTTATAATCTCCACACTGCAGGAATATAATAGCTTGTCTGCTACAGAATTTGAGGAGTGGGAGTGCTCCTCAAGGCCTGGACACACTTCCCAGCGCTGCTGATGGGAACGGTGCAATACCACCTAAAGACGTTTGCTCAGACACAAAAGCAAATGCCATCACAGAAGGTAGTGGGATTAATTTACATGAGGATCTTACATTATTTTCATCTGGAGGATTGATGAAGAAAAGAAAAAAAAAAATTGAGAGTTACCATATGTTCAAAGACTATTTTTACCAAAATATTTAGAGATTCAACTCATATTGTAGCAAGTGGCAGGTGGCTGAAAGAATCAGTAGCCAGGCATGTTCCCACTGGGTCAAACCAAGATTGACATTTCAATGTCAATTGAAATGCACTTTATTTCTTTGCTTTAGAAGTGGCCAGTAACCAATGTTTAAGGGAAGAACAAAAGAACAGGGCAAGTACTCAGTAATATTTTCCCACAAGAACTCCCAGCATTTAGCAACAAATGTTTTTTTACACTTCTGGCTTCTACAACATCCACTGGTCATGAGGCCCACAATGTAATTAAGCACTGCATGCAAAAGCAGTACAAACATGAAAATTTCAAGATCTCATTAGAGATTTAAAAAAATACACTGCAAGCATGATACTCAGAATACAATATACACATCTAGGTAGAAGAAAAATCTAAATAGGATAATTGGCAATATTTCCACGCATTTTCAGTAGTCTCCAGAGTTGCAGCACATCAAAGAAACGCTGAAAAGAAACCTTATTTAAGAAATCAGTTTTGCTCCTGCAAGGCTTTAAGGGAGTTAATTGACCAATGTAATTTACTGATTGTGACTATCTTGCATACTTTAATTCAGGTTGCCATAAAACATGATCAATGGCTGGAACGCAGTTATTTGCTTGAGCCTTCCTCAGTATCGCATGTTTTAGATAAGGACACAAGGCGTAGAGGCATTAACAGGGCTCTGAGCTGCTTTCGTTTGTCACTAACACAAAAATCACCTGCTAGAATTCCATGAGATGTCAAAACCTGCATTTGCTTTACCTTTTGACTCAGCCTGCCTCACTAGTCATTACATGCGCACGAAACCCTTCTGCCAATAAGCTGTCAGAATAAATACATAAAATACAGTGTAAAAAGTCATAAGAAATTACACTAAACTCCATAAAACGCTATGAAATCCAGCAAGTCTTTGAATTCTGATGTGGGTTTAATTGGAAAACAGATCTCTTTTCCTTCCCCGCCCCCCCCAATTGCTAAATGGACATGCAGCAACTCACTTTCTCCTTTGAATTATGGGAAGGGAAAAAAAAAAATAATCAAAACCAAACCAAAGGTTTTACTGCTGCACACTGAATTTTATGTGTGCTTCCTCCTCTGCTCATATCAGTAAGGGCACAGAGGCGAGGTGGGAAGCAGAAGAATGTGTACTTATTTTAAACAGCAAGAAAAACAGGTGTGGCAAAGTTGCAACAATGGACCAGTCAATAAAGGGTTCTGAACACAATTTAATAACATGTCGTAATAAAGCAGTACGTTCCTTTACTTTAGTCTGTAAATGTGTGTAAAAAGCCTAATCAGTATTAACCAGAATATTTTTTTCATGCTCTTGCACAGTTTTTAGAAAGACTGAAGGACCAGTTCTTTAATTGAACTGGAGGACAACATGCTGTTTGAGGGGGTTAAAACAGCTGCCTTAGATGTTACATCAGCCTTGGCTCCTGCCCTCAGTCCTTCCCCTGGCACCCTAGGAGGTGACTCCGGTGACAGTGACCAGAGGAGTTACCAGATGTGTGATGTCCCAAAAAACCTCACAGGTGTAGCTCTTAATGTATTTCATTATTATATTTGTCTAGAAGAAAGCTTTACCACCAAAAACTAAACACTGTTCTCAACAGTAAGCTAATCTCAAACAATATCATCCTTCAGTCAAAAGAATACTGTGTTTATTCTTCAGGCTCTGAAAAGTTTTAGATAACAAGCAAAAAAGTAGCCACCTCGTGACTGTTTGGCTTGAACGCAAACAGGTCCGTATCACCACCAGGCTTCTGCTCACAGGTATTTGCTTTTAATCTTTAACACTTCCCCAACATACAACAGGATTCGCACACAGGCTGGCTGTCTCATCCGACTGTTCCGTCAAGTCACCAGGATGTTGTGGTAATGAACGCAGTAATAAAAGACAAAAGGCACAGGCTGAGCAAGAAACCAAACCAGTTTTGTCATGTTTAGGGAAAACACTGCTGTAGAGACAGCAAGTAGTTACAAGGAAAGAATTCGCCCTATTTTACCTTGACAGAGTCACCTAATTTGAAACTTAAAATGTTAAAATCCTCCAGCAGTTTGGTGACATCTACAAAATATACACAGAGAGGAGGGATTAAAAGGAAAAAAAAAAACAAACACAACAAAAAACCCAAAAAACCCAGATCTGTTTGCCAAACTTGTGAAATTTAACACAGATTCACACAAGAACTTAAATTTGAAGTTTGCCCCAAAAAAGCTTTCTGGATTTCAGATAAAATTCATTCTAATTATACCACTTACGACACACAATATTCATACATTATAAACCCCAAAACATTGGTCTGATAATTTGCAAAAATCAAGCTATGAGATTGTTGATGCGCACACCTGTGTGTCAGATTCTACAACCGTTTTCCTCACAATACTATAATGATGTTTCCAATTCTCAAGAAGTTTCTCATCTGCTAAAGTTCTTTTTTCTATTTGCAAGAACCTAAGGGCTGCAGTCATTCAATGTCACCATGCATTACAGCTAATTAGCCGATTCCACCAAAATGCCTTTTTCGTTATGGAACCCACAAAATTTTGGTGAATTTTAATACAAGTTGAAAAGTACATCCCAATAAGCTACTATAAATGTATTATAAGTAAGGAGGAGAGAATCCATGGTTCAAATAATAGGCACTCTCAGATATGTTATGATAATGCTTAAACAAGCACAACGTGAGTGGATGCAAATTCTCCGAGAATAAACATATCCCAACTTGGATGAATTTCATATTTATTTAGGGAGAAGATTTATTATAGATCATGCTCAAGGCTAAATAAAGTGCTGATTGTACTGATTTACAAAAATCTTAACCAAAAACTATTTCAGGAGGACATTTTTAGTGACTAAAAGACAGCAATTGTATCATGGTATATCATTATGCAGAGGACTACAGCTGTTATCATATGTGGCCAAAAAAGCCATGAGAAACAAGAAGTAGTAAGCCAAAAAATAACTCTTTAGACACATCTATTTACTTGTATATATTGAAAAAAAATAGGCAGGCAAGTTTTCATAGGGCCCTCACCATTATAGACCACTCCTCATATCAACAATATCAATAACAAAAACATGGACTTCTATTGTATTAAGAAATCTAGGTATGTAATTCTTACACAGTACTTTTATTGCTTCTTACGATGATCCAGTCAAAGTTTACAAGGACTTTATCAGTACTACAGGACAATCACTTGCCCTGTACTAATGCGCCTTCTTTAAATAATGGCGTATTGTTCCATTATTCTGCCTGAGTCCAGTTGATAAAGGACAACACTCCAAACCAGTATATTCCATTAAGTTTTACTTAAATAATTAAAACTTTTCAGAGCAAGCAGCAGCCACTGTAACTTTTGTCAGCACTAGTAAATAACTTAAGCTTTTAAAAGCAACCAAATACTCTTTAACACTGTATTCTTCATGTGGATTGGAACATATCAAACCATTTTGCTACCAGCTCATTTGCCACATTAGAAAGACACCTCCTGGACTTCCTTACTATTAATTTCCCATTACAACTTCTCCGGCCAATTCCAAACACGACATAAAACTGAGCACCCTGTGTTTGGTAAATGATGCGAAGGGAGGGATGTATTAGTCCCTCTAAGCGCATAAAGTATACATTATTTCAAATGTATAGCATCCTGGGAGCCACACCGTAACGGGTGTGTGAGCAGCCATTATTCCGCCCGCGCTGCCAGGGCAGGTGACCTGTGGCACTGCAGGTGCCGCGAACACCACCACCAATTAACCTACCACATTCTGACTGGCTGACACCGACAAAGGCAAAATAAGTTTCGTCACTTAAGGCATGACACAATTAAAATTTGCTTTGTACAATACACTGGACGGAAGAGAGCAAACACAGGGCCGCAAACACCTTCAGCACAAAACGCAAAAAGAAGGTCAAATATTTTCCCTACTGTCCTGCTAACATTCCCAGGAAACAAGCTCCATCTCCTTTTAAGAAAACAAACCAACCAACCCATTCCTTTTTTATTTCCTGAGAGTTTTTCAGACTTTTTCTAGAAGCAGCCGGCGCTCACAGCTCCGCCGAGCCCCACGGGAGGGGGCGCGGAGGCGGCGCGGCCGATGTCTCGGGGCTTCGTGAGGTAAAGTTTGCCTCATACGCAGCGGCACAGCCCCGCGCGGCGGGCTGGAGCCCCGGCCCCCTCCCCTGAGCCCCGGGGCGCTGCCCCACTGTGACCCGCAGGGCCCGCTCGCTCCTCAAGGCCCACCCCGCCTCCGCCCGCAGGTGCCCCAGGCCGCCCCCGCCCCGGCGCGCCCCGCAAACCTTCTCCAGCGAGGCGTCCATGGCCGGCGGGCTCCCCGGTGCGCANGGATCGGGGCAGCGACACTGCGGGAGGGGCGGCGGGGCCGTGCGCCGTGACGGCACGGGCTGGGGAGCGCGCAGCCCGCTGCCTTTCCTGCGCACACCCCCGGCTGCCGCTTCCCGCCCCCCCCCGTTCCAGCTAGTGGAACAGTCCCGGAGAACGACCGAGAGGGTGACAGGCATTGGCGCCTGCGCAGTGAGGGTGGTCTCGCCCGCCACCGACTTGTGCCGGGGGAGCGGGGGCTGCGCCGCGGCGGCCGTGCCCCGGGTTCGAATCCCCGCAGCTGCAGGTCGTGCGGGCCGGTACCCGGCTCCGGCCTGCCCAAGTCTCTCTGCTGCCTCCCAGTGTCGTCAGCTCGGCCTACACGGGCTTGTTACGGTGGCACCAAAACCCTTTGGACAGGCGGTCCCCAGACAGCCAAACCCTGTTTTCCAGAGCTTTATTTCTGTGTTTTCAAACAGGAGCTATTTTGCGGTGGTTTTTTTTTTGTGTTTTGTTTTGTTTTTTGCCATTTATGTTATTTAAGAACACAACTTGCAGAGATCACTGATGTTCTGTTTCTCCCATGGCCATGTCTATGTGTTTGGATGACAAGCTGGCAAGGACAGCTCATGGACACAACACAACATCTCTTCAGTGCTGGGCAGCTTGCTCTACTTTGTGATTAAAATGTATTTCAATCTACAAGCCATCCATCCCTATTTATAGCAATTCCTGCAAGATTTCACAATAGTTTCAAATGCATTAATTCCAGTTACGATGAGGTCACAGACTGAACTACTACCTCCTGTGGTTCCCTAGGTCCGGCCTGGCCCCTTTGCCAGGACCAAGGGGAAGCTCCCAGACACGCTCCGTGGCCAAGGCAGCACGCAAGCTCCGCAGCTGTAATGTCACATCCGCTTTGTGGCGATGGGTCTGTGTGTACAGAGCTGTGTACGCAAGTCCCTTGAATAAATGTACATCACTGCCAGCTTTCTCCTCGAATTGTCACAATAGCAGAGTGTGAAGTGCAGGAACTGCAGGTGCGCATCAGCTGCAAACCAACAGCAAAATCGAACAGAAAAAGCCATAAGCTGCTTAGCTGCTCTTATAAGCAAGCAACAAGGAAATAATAAAAAAAAATAATAAGCAAACGGTGCCCAGCCTTCACTTAATTGCTGCAGCAATACTGCACGGTGCACCTACACCAAAGCCCAGTGACCTCCTTCCTCCGAGTGAACGCATAGTCACTCGAACCCAAGCCCCGGTGCCCAGCGCCCCCGGAGACCGGCGCGGCCGCGGGGAGGCCGGGCACAGGGCCCGCCGCGGGGTGCCGGCCTTCCCGGGCAGGGACAGGCCCGGCGGACATGGCCTTTCGGCAGGGGCAGCCCTGAGGGGCTGGGGGGACCACGGAGACAGCGAGGGCGGCGGCGGCACCNGGCGGCGGGCGATGGCCGGGGCGCTGCTCCGCGCCGGGGTGCGCCGCTTCCCCTGGCTCTGCAACGTGCTGCTCTACGGGGGGCTCTTCACGGCGGGGGACGCGGCGCAGCAGCTGTGGCGGCGGCGGCGGGGGGGGCAGCCGCCCGACTGGGCGCAGACGCGGCGGGTGGCGCTGCTGGCCCTCGCCTTCCACGGCAACTTCAGCTACCTCTGGCTGCGGGCGCTGGAGCGGGCGCTGCCCGGCCGCCGCCCGGCCGCCGTGCTCGGCAAGGTGCTCTGCGACCAGCTGCTCGGCGCCCCCGCCGCCGTCTTCGGCTTCTACACGGGTGAGTGCGGGCACCGCCGTGGCCGCGATGGCGATCGGGGAACCCCGGCGCACGCACGCTGGGTGCAGTCCTGAGAGCGCGCACCGAAAGCGGGGTTTTTCACCCCGAATGGGATGGGGCGGTCGGGTGATGCCCGCGCCGGGCTCGCCGAGAGCCGCCTCCCGCAGCCCCCGCACGCCGGTGCGGGACCGGGCGGCCCGCGGGCTCGGGGTGCGCTGGGGACCCGCCGCGGCACCGCGGGCGCTGGGCGCGGACACCCCCGCAGCGCTGCTCGGCGGGGCCCGGGGCTGTCGTTAGCTGCGCGGATTCAAAGCACCTTCCGAGGATTGTACCGGCCGCGTCTGCTGGAATTGCTCGGTTCTCGACATCAGCTGTCTCGTTGCCAAAGCACAAACCGCTGCACATGTCAGTGTAAGGAACGTTTGGTGAAGAACTGTTGTTTTTACGTATCTGAGGACCTGGCTCCTGACCCCAGCAGGGGAGGAAGGACTGCGAGACATCGGACTATGAATTCTTGATGTAATACACAGTTTCTTCCCGGAATATATACTGACACCTGTATACATACCGATACCTGTGTTTGCAAGTTAATACAGGGAAAGGACTGCGAGACATCGGACTATGAATTCTTAATGCAATACACAGTCTCTTCCCGGAATATATACTGATACCTGTATATACCTGTATTTACAAGTTAACTTAGGGGGAAGTGTGGCTGGGGTATCAGGAATGCATATCTTAAATATACTGATAAGGGGAAGGGTATTGTATGCGTCGGGGCAGCCTGTAAACCCTGCAGTACCAACCAGGGGGGAACAGGGGAAGGAAATTGCGGCCAGGATTTTGGGGGGATATAAGCAGGGACTTTTTGCCCTATTAGGTGTGCCTACCTTTAGGTAGAACACCCGGTCTTGCAAAATCGTTATTAGAAGATGCTTTGCTGAGAGATCCTGCCCGGGCCTATTATATTTGCAAAATAATTGTTTCCTACATCAGGAAATCGTTCAGCAAATAAACTGTACGGTCCTCTGCTGGGAGGATATGTAGGAATACAGCATACTGCTATTAGTATATAGGCTGATGAATAAGAAGAGACTTTAGGGAAAACTGGTATCTATTTCAAAAATAAGCATGATGGCATAAGAAAAATAATAGGTACGATTAGTGTGAAACAAGACTCTCATTTAATTTAAACTTCCTGTGAAGAAGAGCAAGGTGGGCACTCTGCCTGGCCCCGCGAGATCTGCGTTTTATGACCTTGACAGGGAAATCATTCAGTTGGTGATTGAAGAGAAATGAAGCGAGGGAAGAAGTCAAACATCGGATATTTACTCTCAGACCCCTATCTGCCTGTGTCAGACTGTAAGCAGAGAGTTTCCCAAGCCCCAAAAGGATTTGAAGGACCACAAAAAGGACAGTAAAAATCCCTAGACTGAGTTGCAGTATGGTGTAGTAGCAAAATAATGTATCTGCTGAGAGATGGTGGTAACTTCATGGAGTGCAAATGTCTAGAAAGATACCTGAATTGGGCCAAGCAACGTTGGGCCTCTGCTTATGCGCTTTTGATTTTAGGTTGATTCGTTAAAGCGTGTTGTCTGATACTTTTGATTAATATAGGTCACATCTTCCAGTTGAGGTGAGTGATCTTTGAAGAGCTGTGCGTCTCTTAGAAAGATGTAGTCTTAATTTGACACCTGAGGATTTTCATCACATGAAATACCATTTAAAAGTTTGTTATTTTGAACCCTTTAAACGATATTTCATGTGATGGGAATTCATTCAGTTAATTTATTTCCAGTTTGCATGTGTCTAATATGTAATTTCAAGTTGTACCACTTTCTTTTGATCTTAAGTGTAATGATGGGAGCCTGTTGTGAGGTTGTGTATTCCTAGAATCAAAAGGAGTTCAGATCAACTAAAATTTATGTAGAATTTTGGAATGCTGTATGTGGAGAGTTAAACAAGTTTTGAAACTGTTCTGATGTAAATTCTAGAATTTGGATTTGATGGAGATATTTGTGAAGGTAAAAACAATCATATGTTGATTATGGCCAAAATTAAAAAAAAAAAAAATAGGTGCCGTGGAGCAGATCTGATACACCACCTGTACTGGGTGTTCCAGCTGATCTCCGGTGCCAACCCTGAGAGCCCAGGCAATGGTGAGGAGAGATGATGGAGCACTATAGGTAGCCGGAATGGTATTTTTACTTTGTAATGATATCAGCTTTTCTTTCAAAGCTATATTTTGAGAAGAGCTGCGGATATCTTTCAAAAAAGCAAACATTTCATTTTTGCAGTTTTTCTGACTGTTGTAAATATTTTGCCACTAGGTATGAGCATCCTTCAGAAGAAAGAGGACATCTTTGCAGACTGTAGAAAGAAATTTTGGAATACCTATAAGGTGAGGCAAGCAATTTGTTTATCTCCCAACTAAGTAAAAAAAAATGGATAAAATATTTGAAATATTCCTTCCTCCAACAGCTTTTCTCTCACTTCATTATTTAATTATGTGTAGGAAGCTGAAGTACCAGCTTTCATCTGAAGTCAGGGCAGGCTGCAGCAGGCATTGCTGCCAGGTGGGTGGAACGATGCCATTTAAAAATGTACAGTGTTTAGGTACAGAACACCCGGCTCTGTTTGAATGAGAGCCCTGCAGTACAACCCTGATTAAGATTGTACTATATTTTATCTTAAGAAGTACCCATACACAACTGTTTAGTTAGCAATGCTGTTGACAGCACTTTTGTGAAAACCTGTTAAAACCATTAGTTACAGAGATATCTTTTTTAAGAATAATTTTCAGCCTGTACTTTTCAGTGGCAGTCTTCTCACTTTCAGAAACACAATTCCTTGTTTTAAGAAGACTGTGGTAAAAATAGCTGGGTTTGGTTTGCGTTTCTACATCTACAGGAAAAAAATATCTGTGCTGCGTCAGAGCTGAGCAAATTAAGAACTTTAAAGATTTCTCAGGCACAAGAAGAAATATAGATTAGCAGAAAAAATATAATAGAAGGAGAAACTGATGTAATGTAAATTTTTCTTCACACTGTGAAACTATATATGTAGGATAGAAAAGGATTATTTTTGTTCCTAAGGAGGAAGATTCTAAAAACAGTGCTCACTATATCCTATCAAAACATAAAGTTTCTATTGACCTTATGTTCTATGAGTAAATTATCCATTAATTTTTCAAAAAAGCCTTACATGTATGAGTAACTGGAAGGAGCATTGCAAGTGTGAAATAAATAGTGTTCAGTGGTATTTTTCATTCATGGCTTGAACAAATGTTCACGTATTTAAACATTTGTTCACCCATCTGGTAAATGTGGTTATGTATCTGATGTCAGGTGACTATGAAGGCTTAACTGTGCTTAGAGTTTTGTATTTAAAATGAGTTAGAATAATGCATTTGAGAAACTCCTAGCATAGCGGCTCATGACAACGATTAGAAGTTCAATAGTGCAGCCTGTAAGTTAAGCAACTTGATTTACATCTGAACAGCTTTTATTAACTTCACTCAAATATGTTTTAGCCTTTGCTAAATGTGGTAAGAAAAGATGAATCTTTGTGGTTGAAGCTCCTAAGAATAACAAATGGTTCGTTTTCATTTCAGACGGGACTGACGTACTGGCCTTTTGTGCAGGTGAGTTTTGGGGTAGCTCAGTGAGCCTTTCTTCCTCCTAAAATTTGATCTGATGCATTCCTGGTGCATCAAACCCGGTGAGAGCTCTGTGGAGGCGCTGGGTGTGTAGGTGGCAGACTGAACCACGCCTGGGGCGCTAACCGAGCTCTCTCTCCTTCCACTGCAGCTGTCCAACTTCCTTTTGGTGCCCGTTCACCTGCGAACAGCTTACTCTGGGCTCTGTGGCTTTGTCTGGGCCACCTTCCTTTGCTTTTCCCAGCAGACCGGAGATGGCACAGCAAAGTCAGCCTTGATGTGGCTCCAAAGAGAGAAGCTCAATGCAGATGAAGAATCAGCAGAGAAATAAGAACTTTAGTTCTGAACACTTGTTAAATTAAGTTTATGGAAGTCAGTAAGCCCGCACTGCAGCCTCATTGTTGTGTTTAGTCATCTCAACATCTCAACATCTCAACATTTGTTGGTTAGTATAAGCAGTGGAACAGTTTGTGTTTGTGCCTGTCTATTTTTCATAAAAGAGACCAGTTGTTTATTGGCATTTAATTATTTTCATGCTGCCAGCCCATCTCTTCTGGGAACAACTGCCTTACAGGGCAGTGTAAGCATTTGCACATCATTTCAGACTGCCTCACTGGGGAGAAGTATTAACTGTAATTTAATTTTCAAGGAACTTGTAATTGCTAGAAGAAGAGGAATAGAACATTAAATCATCAGTTGTTGGAATTCACAATTGTTATCAGTGCAAGATTGTTTTTGCAGAACAAAATTTAATGGTTTTCTTATCTAAAAAGTGGCATTGAATCTGTCTTATTTGGAGAAAACAGAAGTGCTGTGTTTGTAGGAACCACGTCTCTATAGGCGCACACTTGCTTTGTTCTACATGAAAACCTATATAACAAATGAATTATTTCATAGGATGTACAAGCCTGAAATACATTGGCACCTCTTTTGTCTTAACTGCGGGAATGAAGGTAACAAAGTTGGGTCAGAGTTCCTCGGGGTGGATGCTGCATATTCACATTTGGGGGAATCATCTGCTGTAAGCAACTCCTGAAATACAGCAACTCAGCAAATACTGTGCCGAGCTTGTGCTGGACCTGTCCTCCGGTTCCAGAATAAGTTGGGGAACGAGCTGTTAGAGAGCAGTGCAGGGGAAAGGGAGCTGGGGTCCTGGGGACAGCAGGGTGCCCATGAGCCAGCACTGGGCCCTTGTGGCCAGGAAGGCCAATGGGACCTGGGGTGGATGAGAAGGGGGTGGTCAGTAGGTCAGAGAGGTTCTCCTGCCCCTCTGCTCTGCCCTGGTGAGACCACAACTGGAATATTGTGTCCA
>VWYH01002733.1:645459-658904 GCA_013399365.1 Pampusana beccarii
TTCTTCCTGGTAAGGGTGGCAGAGCCTGGCCCAGGCTGCCCAGGGAGGTTGTGGAGTCTCCTTCTGTGCAGCCATTCAAACCCGCCTGGACTCCTTCTGTGTAACCTCATCTGGGTGTTCCTGCTCCGGGGGATTGCACTGGATGAGCTTTCCAGGTCCCTTCCAACCCCTGACACTCTGGGATTCTGTGAAACACTGTGGTGAGCTTGTGCTGGACCTGCCCACGGGTTCTTCCTTTGCCCCACAAGGCTCAAAGTGCTGAAGAGTGCGTGAGAGACTTGATACCTTCACTGGTCTACTGATTTATTATGCTCAAGATATAATTCAGGTTTTGAAGGAAAAGAGTATGGAAAGGAAGGTAATGTGAATGCCAGAATACATCTCAAAACAATCCAGCTGTGTGTAAGGAACTTCCAGTTCTTCTTCAAATTGCTTTTAAACGTTCCTGCTCATAAGAGACAGTGAGTAACTACACATAGGAAACTAGGAAAAAGTGAAAATTATTTATAGATCTGCCTTGTCAACTGAGGATCAGGTCTGGATGCGGGTTTGCTCCTCAGTATTTTTTAAATGATGCTTTTCTTCAGCAGGAGTATTTAACAAATAGAAGATCCATCTTTTATTTTAAATGGTTTAAGAGCTTATCCAAGCTGTGCTTTACTGCTGTATGCTTTTGTGCTTCTAGCTTTTTGCTTGGGAATTTGAGCTAAATCCTGCTTTGTCTTCAAGTTTCTCTGACTGGGGGCTTCAGGGTTTCCCTCCATATTTCTATTACTTGGAGTACAGTTCCTTCATATAATGGAAGCCTGTAGCTGTTGTGTTTTGGTAAACTTCTGGATAATCCTTTCACTTCCTATGTTTCTCTTGTTAAGGTAGTTAAATAACAGAATACCTTTTTCACTTTTTTTTTTTTAATTAGTTACAAGCACTGGTTGGTCTTACAAACATTTCAGATCCACATAAAACAATGAAATGGTGTTGAGTCGATTCTCAGTGTGCATAAATTAATGCATCTTCTAAATATTTTCTGCCTCTGTCAATTTAGTCTAAGGACCTAACCCATTAGTTGTTAAAGACTTTATTTAATTTCTTGACTTTTTTTTTGGATTAGAAGACTAATTCACAGAATAACAGAGTGGTTGAGGTTGGAAAGGACCTCTTGATGTCCAACCTGAGTCATCTAGTCTGACCCTATTTGACATAGGTATAAACTTTTGTTGGCTTTTCCTAGTAATTCAATAATTTCTTAAAAAAAAATAGGAAAAAAGAATAAAAGATGGGCAAGACTTGTCCTAGTGTCTCTCCACCACCCTTTCAAAAAGTCATATGTGCTTTATGACTATTTCAAGGAATTGCACTGTTCTTATTGCTCCCTGAACATACAGATTTCCATAACCAGCAAGATGAACAGAATTCTATGTCCTGTAGGTGCTCAGAAGGGAGGGAACATGCTGCCAATGGCTACTAGGCATGTATTCTGGTGACATTTTCCTGTCATGGGTTCTTTCTGAGAGCAACTGGGATGAGAAGACATTTACATCAGGTGCAGTTCCAGCTTTGTATTATTCTGGAGAGCTGTGGAGATGTAGAGCCTGATTTTGATAAAATGAGAATTTCAAAATGTATTTTTCTGCTGCAAATCTTTTATGCAAATGTACCTCCTGTGCTAACTGGTATGCAAAATACATTCGTCCAGGCTTGGAAAATTCACCAGAAGGCCTCTCTCTTTTTTCACACCAGAAACAACCATCCAGTAACACAGCATAAAATAACCAGTTTCATACTGCAGTCAAGGTTAAACTGCCTGTAGTTTGTTACCATATCAATACGTTAAGTTCTCTGTATAGCACGACCTTTGAGATCTATGCAGCTCCAGCCTTCTGGTTTTCTGCTGGAAGTGCCAACGCTTTCTGCTTGTGCTGCTGCCTTTCCTGCTAGTGCCAACCCAGTGAGATGTACAGGAAATACTTGAATTTGACTGAAATAATGACTTTCAAGTTGACTGAAAAATGTCTGTGTTTTTGCAAAGGCTTAATAAACATTAAAGCTGTTCTTTGGCTATCTATCTGTTGTGTGTATAAACAAAGCCAGGTCTTATACAAAGTTCCGATGGGATCTTTGTGGACCACATGCAGCAAAAAGCTCAATTTGATGTCATAGACCTTAACACAGCAGCAGAGTAAAAGATAAGCAGGGATTATTGAATCCCTTTAAAAGCTGGTTACATACATCAAGTTGTCTGCCCCTTCTGAACAAATTCAGAGCAGAACTCCCATCTTCAAAGCCTTATGCTGAAGCCACTGGATTTAATTTCTCTTTTATTAGAAAGAGGTAAATCTATAATATAATTATCTGTTTAGATGATTAATACCTTTGCAGAAGGAGCCGAGAAATTCAGGCAGGAAAAAGATACAAAAACTTTTAAAGAGAAGAGAGGTTAACACTGATGTCCGTACTGAAGTTTGTGTGGGATGCTTTGGGGAACGGAACTTGTTCAGAGGATTTGGGGCTGAAGGAGTAAAGTGTTCCACAGCTGGAAGAGAGATACCACCTCCCTTCCCTGCTGTAACTTCTTGTATGTTTAAAACGAGGAAGAAGCTTTATAGAAAGGTTTCAAATTGAAAAATTCTGTTTCATAGACTTCATGGCCAACAGGGAAAGAAGAGATCATTCAGTCTGAATCCTTGTGTAATGCAAAGCAAAGATTTTTTCCGGAATCAAACCAGTGATGTTGAGTCTCATGCCATCTTCTAGAAAGGTATCCAAAGACTTCAAAAATAACAGAGAATCTGAAGAAATTATGTCTGTATTTTCATGAAATTTTATCACCTATCTAAATCTATCTAGCCTTAACATTCTAATAAAATATTACTATTCCCTTTCTGACAAGATTTGAAGAGTTGGTACAGCAAACAAAGTCTTCGTTAATGCGTTTAATGGTAAACTGATAAAGTTTTTGTTTATTCCTTGGATGAACTACAGTAGGTTCCGCTCCATCAGCCCATTGCTAAATCATTCTTCAAGCTCATTTGAGAACCCTTTTTTCCTGTGCAACCTCTAATCTGAAATGTGGATAGTAACTCTGTAAAGGTTAATTCCAATGACTGTTTCACATATGCCTCACATAGATAAATTTTTTTTTGTTTCTGGTTAATATTCCTGTGCTTAAGCAGCCAGAGACCGTATGTGCTACCTTATTTCAGCTGCACTGAGAATTCACATTCAATTGCCAGTCCACAATGATCAAAGTTGCTGTAATCCGTTCTAAATAAGAATGAAGAATGCAGATTACATATCTGTATGAGTGTTGCATATACTCTTCAACATCACCAACCCTAACAAACACTGCCTTCCCTTTTTATGCAGTTTATTAATGTGACAGTGCCCAAAAGGCTTGTACCAGGTATCCAGGTGGAAAAGCAAACTTCGTTGCAAAGAATACAGTAAAATGCATTATTCCTCTCTGTGCAACACTAGTAACAATTACAGTTTTTTGAAAAGACTGATGAGGTGTGGAGAGTGTTGGGAAGCGCCGTTGTGAAGGACAGCTCTGCTGTATGGCCTTAGTTCAGTCACCAGAGGTACAGGGAGAGAGGGAATTGAGGTGCGGAAATGACCTTACACCCTTTGAGATTGTAAAGAAGGTATGTATTTACAGCGCTGGACACACGGGGAAATAATTCCGCCTAAGATGTGTGCAAATTTCCAGTAGCTGTGAGCTTGGTTAAATGATGTAAAGTGTTACATATTCATGAAAGTTCTCGGAACGCCTCTACATGTTCATAACCTGTCCCCGAGAAGGCGGTTCTTATTACAATGAGTTTCGGGAAATCATTTCCGTAGTCTCCAACTTGGGCCCCTCCTGGTTGCGCCTGCACAGTGATCGTGAACCGGGGTCTTCTTCGCTGTACACCTTTACCTTTGGCCTGATGTGCTGAGTTGGCTGGGACTCAAACTGATGAGTTGGTTAGAACTGGCGTGTCTCCTGTCCTGTGCCCAAGTTTCTATTATCTAGTTCACCCAAGGATGCACCAAGGATGCACCCGAGGTTTTTTATCTTTGCAAGGCCTGTATAGTCATCAGTGAACTTTTGTTTCTCTTACAATAGGTTACACAAAGCTAAGCAAGGCTAGGCAATTGTGATGTGGGTTAAGGGTTAGCTCTCTAAGTGTTAGCTCCTTAGTTCTTTAAGTGTTAGTTCTTTAAGTGTTAATTTCCTGTATCAGAATGTGGTGGTCCCAGTTCTGTTACTGTACTTCATCCAGTTGCAACAGAAGTGAAATGCGTAAACTGTGATAAATAGAGTGTCTCGCCCAGATGGACTCACAAACCATGCACACAAAGTTCCACACCATGTGAAATCCTTTATCTGTGGAGAAAGTCTCAGCTTCTTTCTGAGTTGTGTGTCCCTTTATAGGGTGTAATTTGGCAGCAGGGTAAATTAAGTTACAACATTTTTGCCTGGAATCAGTATATAAAATATCTCACGATAAATAAGATGTGCAGTTACTGCGTGTGTGCATAAGAATAAACCCTCACACTATTATTTATTTGATTTGTCCGAAAAGCAGCCTTCTTCTCATTGAATAAATATTTAGAAAAGAAAATATGAACTTTTTGATGAATTATTCTTTTTCCACCTCTAGTCTTTTCCCTTGTTTTATGCTGGCCTGGAGGAATCTACCTCTTAAAGCCTGGTTCATCTTACTGTTGCTTATATCTCTCTGTGAAGTAAAAACCACCTTTACTTATCTGGTAAAGGGTGTTCAGCTATTTTACTTCCATTTCATGCATCACATACTTTTACACCCAGATGTAACAAGAAGACTGTTTGCTGCAGCTGATTTGCCGTGATACACCAGTAACACCAAAGGGTTTTGCATTAGTTCAACATCTAGCTCAGAATGGTCATCACACAGTAATGAATGTGCTTGTAGTAATACATAGTGTTTTGCTTACTGTTACGGGACAGAACTTGAAAAAACAATGTAATATGGGTTCTCTATCACTGAGGGCCAAATCTGGAGAGAAATTCAAGTCATAAAGACACCCTTTTGGAATTCAAGGCTGTGACATTCTAACTCCAGTTGGTGGAGGAGGCAGCACAGTGCTCCACAGCAGTGATGGGAATGGATGCTGGGATGCGAGGCTAGCGGATCAGTGAGATGCTGACACAGGCTTTTCGTGTTCCTCACAACTTCTGAGCAGTTTTGAGCTCTCTGTGTTAAATTCGAACTTGTGTAGGTGAAATGGAGACTTACGGAAAGTCACCTTTATATTTTGGCCTAAGTGAAATGAGGAGAGGCTCAGGCCCTGAGAGAAGGGTGCAGGCTGCTGGGTTCGCAAATTTTATGCAGTGTGTTTATTACTTTAAAATGGACCTGCCCGTACACACACTGAAATACTACTTATTGTCAGCTGTGTTTGCGAGTCTCCTGAAATGGCCCAGACCAATTTATCTCAACATCTAAATGTGCTGAATTCAAACATCTGTTTTTCTGTGTAGCTCTGACCACCTGTCACTAACATACAAGCCACCTGCACAATAGTGACTCACCTGCATGGCAGTCCAGTCACAGGGCTGGAGTTGCCTCCAAATGCCAAAAATAAGACTCTTACATGGGCGACTTCATTACCCGTGGTATTAGTAACGTATCTGACAGATGCTACAGCAGCTTTTTTTTCCTGTAAAATGTGTACCTTAAAAGGAGAATGAATGTAGCGGGAGTTTACTAAGACAAAATGGGAAGGAAGAGTTCAGAGAAGCACGTTTCTGAAATCTGTGGCATGGTCACAACTGCAGCCATCGGTCTGTGCAGATTGTTTCCACTCTTTCTACCGGATGTATGTGTCGTGTCTCTTCTGCTACAGCTTCTCCTGAATTTGTGCTGTGCTTTCTGACCTTCTATACTGAAAACAAGTGAGATAAATCTGAATTAGTGGCACGTACTGTGCCAGCTGCAGTAGTGTCTATTGCTCGCCCCTCAGGAGCGTTTGCAAACAGTCTCAGCACAGGTACAGACCTCGCTGTCCAACACAGGCACATAAAAACTTGGCATAGCTGAGCACAGGCCGCTGGTTTATCAGTTCAGTTTCACCGAATCGTATTTTAAACTGGCCGAATGTTTAACAACCTATGTCCAGCCGAGACTGTGTTTTAGGAGATCATTTCTGCGAGGCTCTGTCTTGATTTGAGATGGAAAAGCAATTAAGTCCTCCTTAGAGTTATCTAAATATTTGCTAGATCAGACCTAACTTCACAGGACAGATCTCCTAATTTGTATAGGAGATAGGCAAATGCTGTAGCTCCAGTGCTGCCAGTTAACATTTATTGCACACAAGTGAAATAATAAGCAACAATATGCAGGGATTTTAAAAAAACATAAGATTTCCCTAGAAAAAATGTGTCCTAGGACACAAAATAGTGTAGTTTAACCCAGACACTATGAAGCATGTAATATCTAACACATAATTAGTGGCACACTAAAATTTGCCATTAAATTCTCATCTTTTGCTTCCATAGCTCTACTAGAAATCCAGCTTTGGAGAAATAAGAAGTCGAATATATAGTCTGGGTGCGTGTTTGATCAAACAGCTAATGACATATAGAAACCAGCAATACATTCATACAATATTTCACATGGAAACATTATTAAAAAGTTAAAAAATCAGAATAAGAAGACATTTAGTAGGTGTTTGGGTAGAAATACTTATAAACGCTCAAATATTTGAATCACTGTCATACCTCAGACTCATGACATTAAATTTGAGGCACCTCATTTGCCTTTTTAACAAACTCATTAGAATGCCTGACTTGCCCATAACAGACACTGCTTTTAAGCTATAGATGCTCTTTTCTATCCTGACAGAGATGTAGGGTAGCTGTGGAAAAGGACCAACATCCTAGTTACTTTACTGCAACGATCATGAACTATTTATTAAGCTACTTTAGCCTAAAAATATTTTAAAATGAATGGTTAGTATAGGGAAAGGCTGTAATTTTAAATAAAGAAACAAATACGAAAAACGCGCTAACTAAACATGAGGTGGGATTCATAACAAAGAGAACAATGTAACGAGGACTTGCATTGGTGTATGGATCCAGGCCCTCATTCTGCACAGGCTGTGCTACAGCAGATCTTTCAAGTGCAGAAAGGCAGAACCACGAGCTTCTGAGAGCCTAGCACAAAAGTGAAGGTGGAAGCTTACAGCAAGAAAGTATTTTTTGTATCAAGGATCTTCCTGTGATTTTTAGCTATCCCATTCCCCTTTTTGAAACTAGATCATATTTAATTATGACTCTTTGATTTACTCTGGCCTAATGCAGGTCTTTTAGGGACAGTGATAATATAAATGCGTAAGAAATAAAATGACACAGTCCTGATGTTCTGTGGGAACTTGAACTGATGATGCCAGAAGACCCCTTTCCTCAGACAAGCTCATACTGCGCTATGACCCAGGCACTCTGACTGCTGCTCACACCAGCAGACAAAGCTGGGTCCTTGAAGAAGTCCCAAGTTGGCTGAATTTCAAGCACAGATAAACCCCATTATTGCAGGCACTATTTTCTGTGAATGGTGCTCTACACCAAACTGATCGTGTTAAGGGCTTGTGTAGATTCTTCAGCGTAATTCATCCCACAGCAACTCTGCTGCAGAGGATCATGCCGGGGAGGAAGTGTCATGAAGCCTTCTAAAATCTGTTTTGACTGTCAGGTTTGCCATCAGAAAGACATTTTCCTCTGATCCTCTTATGACAGCCGCTTACCTCTGCCAGGACGTTTTTGTACCTGCATATGGCTGGCAATTGACACCTGGAGGTGGCAGAGGCCGCAGCACAGCAGTGTGAAGGTGTGGAGGCTGACACCCCCGCGCTCCTTGTGTGTTGATGAAACAGCCTGTGGGATGCAGGGTCGGAGGATGTGTGAGGTACCAGGAGTAACCGAGGAAAATCTGAGGATCTGGAACTACAGAGAACTCCAGGAGCTGAGGGATGAAGATTCAAGAGGGGGTTTATTTTTGTAGGACATAAGGTCAACCATGACATGAAATGTTAAGGAATTATGGTAACTGCTCCAACACATACATTGTTCTTAAGCAAGACTTGGTGTTTAAAAAAATATTATAGGACAGGTTCGTAGGAGTCCCACGACCTGTGTTACTCAAGCAGTCAACTTACATGAGCACAGTGTCCTTTCTGTCCCTTCTAGATATGGATCTGAATATTTATATATACAAAATGAAATAACTGTGCATAATCCACTTCATTGCATTTTGTTTCATCAGCTGAGTTGCAGGTTTTTATTATAATGATAAATCAGTGAAAAACCTGGGTAGAATTTTAGCAGTCTGTTATACAGATACAGTAGGTGTGCCCATAAAGGCAAGAGAGCTCTGAAAACTTAGAGCTCAGAAGTCCAAGATGCTTGAGAAGCTTGAAAGCAAGGATCATTTTCCCCCAGCTAATTTGCAAGCTGTACTGCCATTAGGGATTTTGCCTGGGTAAAAAAGGACTGGGCCCTTACTGGATTTTGTGACTTTTTCAAAATGGGCAAGTGAAAACGTCCTTGTTAGAATAAATCACCTTTTACATTCTTTGCTTTATGTAAGTAAACTCTGTGCACCCAGGTTTATAGCTAGTGGGTGTTTTTCTCCCACGCTAACAAATACAGACGTTTAAATATTCAACCATTTCTAGGATCATTCCTCTATCTTCTAAACAACGCACTTGGATTACAATTATAAAAAAAAAATTGTACGGATGGATTGAAGTGAAACAGTCCTCAGATCCACAAAAAATTGGCCCTTCTACCTCATCAGCCAGTTTTCCTGAGCCCAACTTTTATCCAGATCCCAGGTGGGCTCTTATCTTCCTCCCACACTTGTGTTCCTCACTTCTGTGAGTCAGTCCAGCCCACTCCAGCAGGCAGCTGCACTGTCACCCAAAATCAGCTGTGCAGCGTGCTGCCACCAGCTCTTCTGCTTGACTCACAGCTCTGTTTGGGTTCCCTCTTCAAAGGCCAAAACCAGCGAGGATGGAGCACTATGCAGTCAACGAGGGCTCTTCCAGCATGTCTGGTGCTCAAATCGCAGCATATCCTTGGGCAGCATAGCTGAGAGAGAAAGACCAGAGAGCTCTGAAGACCTCTTAAAACATCCTCCAATTCATTTTAATTTGTTAGCTAATTGCAATTCTCAGAAAAAGCAGAGAAACGATAACAGAAATTTTTGGTCTTACAATTTTAAAGCTGATGCAGAGGTTTTATCTCCTCCAACATGTGAAGCAATCCCCAAACAAAATTATTCATGAGTATAGCAGCAATGTGTATCAGTCCAGTTAGTCTGACAGAGTGTGACAGAGCTCGACAAAGCCCGACAAACCCCAACAGAGCCTGCCAGAGACTGACAAAGCTCTACAAAGCCTGACAGAGCCCGACAGAGCCTGACAGCCCGACAGAGCCTGACAGGTCTTGACATGGCCCAACAGCGATCAACAATGCCTGACAGAGTGCAACAGGACCCGACAGCCTGACAAAGCTTGACAGAGCCTGAAAGGGCCCGAAAAAGCCCAACAGTGCCCCACAGAGACTGACGGGGCTCCCCAAAGTCAGACAGAGCTTGGCAGAGATCAACAGAGCCTGACAGAGCCCAAAGAAGCCTGACAGAGCTCAACAGAGCCTGAAAAATCCTGACAGAGCCCGACAAAGCCTGACAGAGCCCAGCAGGGTCTGACAGAGCCCGACAAAGCTCTACAAAGCCTGACAGAGCCTGTCAGAGCCCTAGAGAGCCCATGAGAGCCTGACAGGGCCTGAGAGAGACCAACATAGCCCGACAAAGGCCGACAAAGCCTGAAAGAACCCCACAGAGACCGACAGGGCCTGACCAAGTCAGACAGAGCTTGGCAGAACCCCACAGGGCCCTGCAGACCCCGACAAAGCCCAACAGAGCTTGACAGAGCTCAACAGAGCCCAAAAATGCCTGACAGAGCTCCACAGAGCCCAAAAAAACGTGACAGAAACTGACAGGTTCCGACAGAGGTGCCAGAGCCCAACAAAGTTCCTCAAAGCGCGACAGGATCCGACAAGCTCTACAAAGCCTGCCAGAGCCCACCAGAGCCTGACAAAGCTCTACAAAGCCCAACAGAGCCCAGCAGAGCCCAACAAAGGCTGAGAGAGCCTGACAGAGCCTGAAAAAGCCCAGCAGTGCCTCACAGTTACTGACGGGGTCCAAAAAAGTCCGACAGAGCTCGATAGAGCTCTACAGAGCCTGTCAGAGGCTGACAGGGCCCGACAAAGCCCAACAGAGCTTGACAGAGCCCGACAGGTCCCGTCAGAGCCCAACAGAGCCTGTTAAAGCCCGCTAGAGCCCGCTAGAGCCTGCTAGGGCTGGAGAGAGCCCGACATAGCTCAACAAAGCCGAATAGGGCACGACAGAGTGTGACAAAGCCCGCCAGAGCCCACCAGGGTCCACCAGAGCCCAACAAAGCTCTACAAAGCCTGACAGATCCTGTCAGAACCCTACAGAGCCCGTCAGAGCCTGACAAAGCCAGACAGAACCTGACAGGACCTGACAAAGCCCGACAGGACATGAAAGAGCCCATTAAATCCCAACAGAGCTTGACAGAGCCCTACAGAGCCTGACAGAGCCCGACAGGCCCCAAGCGCCTGACAGAGCCTGAAAAACCTCAAGAGAGCCTGACAGGGCCTGAGAGGGCCCAGCAGTGCCTGACAGAGCTCGACAAAGCCCAAAAAACCTCAACAGAGACCGACAGGTTCCGCCAGAGCCCAACAAAACCAGACAGGGCCTGAAAGAGCTTGACAAAGACCAACAGGGCCCGACAAAGACCAACAAAGCCTGACAGAGCCTGACAAAGCTGACAGAGCCTGACAGGTCTCAAGATGGCTCGACAGAGCCTGACAGAGCCCAACAAAGCCCGACAGAGTCCGACAGGCCCCGACAGAGCCCAACAAAGCCCAACAGACCCCCGCAAATCCCGACAGAGCTCGACAGAGCCTGACAAACCCCAACAGAGTCCGACAAAGCCTGACTGAGACTGACAGGGCCCCACAGAACCTGACAGAGCTCAACTGAGAGCGACAAATCCCAAAAGAGCCTGCCAGAGACCAACAAAGCTCGACAAAGTTTGACAGAGCCCAACAAAGCCCGACAGAGCCCAACAGCCTGACAAAGCCCGACAGAGTCTGACAGAGCCTGACAAAGCCCGACAGAGCCCAACAGGTTTGCCAGAACCTGACAAAGCCAGACAGAGCCTGAAAGGGCTCGACAAAGCCCAGCAGAGCCCAGCACAGCCCAAGAAATTCCAAGAGAGCCTGCCAGAGCCCCCCAGAGACTGCCAGGGCCTGAAAGAGCCAGACAAAGGCCAACAGAGCCTGAAAACTCCTGACAGAGCCCATCAAAACCCGACAGGGCCTGACAAATCCCAACAGTGCCCCACAGTTACCAACGGGGCCTGAAAATGTCCAACAGAGCTTGACAGAGCCTGACAGGGCCCGTCAGAGCCCAACAGAGCCCAGCAAAGCCTGATAGAGCCCAACAGAGCCTGCCAGGGCCCGAAAGAATCTGATAGAGCACAACAGGGCCCAGCAGAGCCCCACAAGTTCTGACAGAGCCTGACAAACCCCAACAGAGTCCGACAAAGCCTGACTGAGACTGACAGGGCCCGACAGAGATTGACAGAGCTCGACAGAGACTGACAGAGCCTGACAGAGCCCGACAAAGCCCAGCAAAGACCAGCAGAGCCTGATAGAGCCTGACAAAGCCCAACAGAGCTTGACAGGTCTCAAGATGGTTCAACAGAGCCCAACAGAGCCCAACAGGGCCCAACAAAGCCCAACAGAGTCCGACAGGCCCCGACAGAGCCCAACAAAGCCCAACAGACCCCCACAAATCCCGACAGAGCTCGACAGAGCCAGACAAATCCCAACAGAGTCCGACAAAGCCTGACAGAGACTGACAGGGCCCAACAGAGCCCAACAGAGCTCAACAGAGAGCAACAAACCCCAAAAGAGCCTGCCAGAGACCAAAAAAACTCAAGAAAGCTTGACAGAGCCCGACAAAGCCTGACGGAGCCCGACAGCCCGACAAAGCCAGACAGAGCCTGAAAGAGCTCGACAAAGCCCAACAAATTCTGAGAGAGCCTGACAGAGCCCGCCAGAGACTGCCAGGGCCTGAAAGAGCTCGACAAAGACCAACAGAGCCCGAAAACTCCTGACAGAGCCCGTCAAAACCCGATGGGGCCCGGAAAAACCCAACGGAACTTGACAGAGCCCAACAAAGCCCGACAGAGACTGACAAAGCCTGAAAAAGCCCGACAGTGCCCCACAGTTACCAACAGGGCCTGAAAAGGTCTGACAGAACTCAACAGAGCTCTACAGAGCCTGACAAAAGCATGACAGTGCCCAACAAAGTCCAACAAAGCTTTACAGAGCCAGACAGGGCCTGTCAGAACCCAACAAAGCCCGACAGAGCCCGACAGGGTCTGACAGAGCTCGACAAATTCCAACAGAGCCCAACAAAGCCTGACAGAGCCCGACAGAGCCTGACAGAGCCCGACAGGGCCCGACAAGTTCCAACAGAGCCCGACAAAGCCTGACAGAGCCCGACAGTGCCCGACAAATCCCAACAGAGCTCGACAACATCTGACAAACCCCAATGGAGTCTGACAAAGCCTGACAGAGACTGACAGGGCCTGACAGAGCCTGACAGAGCTCAACGGAGACCGACAAACCCCAAAAGAGCCTGACAGACCCCCACAAATCCTGACAAGTCCGAGAAAGCCTGACAGAACCCAACAAAGCCCAACAGAGCCTGACATAGCCTGACAAAGTATGAGAGAACCTGACAAAGCCCGACAGAGCCCAACAAAGTATGACAGAACCTGACAAAGCCTGACAGAGCCCAACAAAGCCCAACAGGGCCTGACAGAGACTGACAAAGCCTGACAGATTGCAACAGGGCCCGACAGAGCTTGAAAGAGCCTGACAAACCCCAATGGAGCCCTCTGGGGACCAATAAAGCTCTACAAAGCCTGACAGAGCCCGACAAAGTGTGACAGAGCCTGGCAGAGCCTGACAGAGCCTGACAGAGCCTGAAAAAGCTCAAGGCATGACAGGCCTCGACAGAGATCGCCAAAGCCTGAAAGAGCATGACAGGGCCTGACAAAGCCTGACAAAGCCCGATAGAGCCCAAAACAGCCTGACAGAGCCCAACAAAGCCCGATAAAGCCCGACATAGCCCTGTGGATTACTTTAGCAAAAATGACTGGACAGGACTCAATATGCCTAGCTATGGCATCTCCAGAAAACCCACGTGCTTGGTTGGCATCCCCCTTGACGACTACAGCAGCATCACACGACTGTTTCAGAATTGTGGTCGGTGCAAAGGCTGCAAAGGCGTTGCAACGAGCTGTGCTAATACCAACATGGC